>JAPZIH010000666.1:0-229158 GCA_027410445.1 Discoglossus pictus | reverse complement strand
TTTTATGTCTTATTCTTATCATTTTATTCTTAAGTAAGTGTTAGAGACTTCAGTCTGAGCCAACTAGAGTAGTCCACAATATTTTTTAGGGCTAATGAATTTGAGGATATAGTACTCTCTTTATTTTCTATATATAATAGATTAGGGAGTAAAGGGTAAAGAACCTGCCACCCCACAGGGTAAAGTGATTTTGTCCAAATGGTATATATATAAATATCAACTTGGGCTTAATTTCTTTCTTCATATATGGCCTGTGCAATGTGTCCCTCTTGAACAGCCAACATAGTTCGGGAGCCAAGAATACAGACCCCCTTTTTCCAGATACCCTCGCTTTCCCTATCGGACTAGCCTAGCCGGCTTCATCTCTAAGCAATGTCGGCCTGTGACGTCACGCCGCACATCTAACACTCCACATCGGCGGATGACGTCACGCCGCATGTCTGACCCTGATGTACGTTTCAACGCAATTGCGTCTTTCTCAAAGGGGAAGAAGGCGTGCGTTTCTGTTGTGGTCTATATTATAGAAAAAAAGATGCCATAGCAACCTTGGAAATATCAAAAAGGCATTAATGCAAAGCACATATTCGATGATACTGTATAAAAACACCACCATGAACTGAATACTCAAATTACTTAGATGGAAAAGATAATAACATAGATGGCAATAGCAGAAATTGCAATTAATATTAAATAAACAGACCCATATAACAATGAAAATCAATCATGGTATTTGAATTATTATTTATTAGTTTCATTAAGTCTTATTAGGAAAGAATAATGGTATATATATTCGTGCATAATTTTGACATGTGCAAAAGATGATAGTCCTAACTTCCATAAATACTAAAATAAATAAATAAATATATTACCTAAAAATAATTGTGAAAACTTGCTCAAAATTGAGTAAAAACTATATCCAACACTAGTGAAATGTGTTTAAATATCCATATTTTTATATAATAACAACACCATTAAATATTTGATATGCATATAATTTGGTTGATATACGTGGAATAATTGCATTAAGTGATGAAAAGTGACATTCTTATATTTAAAATCATATTTATAATCATATATATTGTGATGGTTAAATGGTGCATTATCACATATATAGTTGTGAGCATACGAGTTGTTGCTAACGCGAGCCCGCAAGAACTGCGTCCCTCGCAAAGCGAGGGACGCTGTTCCCCGCAAATGCGGGTCCTCGCGAAGCGAGGGGCCGCATTTGCGGTGGTGGAGCATCCCAACGTCCCCGCAAATGCGGATCCTCGCGAAGCGAGGGTCCGCATTTGCGGAGGTGGAGGCTCCAACGTCGGCTGTGTTAACACACACACACAACTTTTAAAAACAAAAAACTCAAAGGCGCCTCACACCCGGTTTCACACACATGCAAGACTTAAAAAAAAAAAAATCAAAGGCGCCTCACACGCGGTTAACACACATACGCACGACTTAGAAAAAAATACTCTGCGTCGTACATGTAAAAACCTACTGCGTCCCTCGCAAACAAATTACGGCTGCCTCACAAAAAAATATGGCCGCGAAACAACACATTCCCAACACGCAAAACCAGACGACAACGGCGCGCCTGAAAACATCAGAAACACAAGAAATAAACACAACGAACACATAAAAAGCTTACTTACAGCAAGGGGGGGCATCCGGCACCTCAAAAAGTTAATTTACACGTCCATTTAAGTCGAAAAAAATGAGTTTTAACTGCCGAAAATCCCCTAAGCAAGAGAAAAAATGGCCTCCGAACAAAACGAAAACGAGGCTTCAGACGTAACTATACTACAGTGACTCGCAAGACTGAAATACATACTATGTGGAACGTACCACACTGATATTAACCACCATTTTGAAAACTAATACGCACAAAATGGCAGATGGAATGCAAATTGTAAGCTTGAACGCAAATAGCGCATGCGTATTGCGTTATAACGGTCTCAGGCACTTGAAAGTTTATAAATACTGCCTACTTTCCAGAAAATTCTACATTTCTACTCAGGTGATGAACGGAGTGACTGGATAGTTAACTGCTGCTGTTACTTGAGAAGAGAATTGTTTCCTAATTTCCTACTTTACATTGTGCAAATTTGAACTGAGAGGTAAGCTATAATATATTACATTTTATTATCAAGACAGGACAAAAAAAAAAAACTTTAAGTATGAAAATGTGATTTATGTATAGTGACATGTGGCACGCACATTTATGTGTATAGCCCCTGCAACAAACTAATCTTAATCAAAACTCATTAAACAAGTATATTTAAATGACATTACAAAAAAAAAATATTAAAATGTGATTCATGTATAGTGATATGTCACACGCACATTTATGTGTGTAGGCACAAAAACAAACTAATGTTAATTGAAAGTCATTAAAGAAGTATATTTAACTGACATTAATTTATAGTAATTGAATATATAACCTAAAGCTCAATCTTTCTCCTTTTTTTTACTATTCTAACAGACTCTGCATCAACAGCGTCAATCAACAATTTGCACCGTGCACTGTGAACCACAATCCATTTTAAAGAACACCAACAAAGAAGAAGAGGTAAGATAGAAAAATACATTACCTGCTGAAAAAGACCATGCTTTCCTAAATCAAAAAGAAGAAATATACAATTAACCATTTCACTTTCTTTTTCAAACAGACACTACAAGAAGACCGGCGGATTAAGATTGCCAGGAGGGGACCCTCTGTCATTCGACACTTCAATCAAGGTAAAGTATAACAAGTACAAAAAATAAAGCAACTATATATGTTTAATGGCCGCCAATATAACAAATCTATCAAAAATAGAAATAACATTCATTTGCACTGTACAGAAACATTAAAGCTTCATAAAAAATAATAATTTAGCAAATCAAGTATGCAACATATGGTAGACACAAAACAGGATTGTACCAAAAATCACACAAACACATAGCAAACTAAATTAATATTCTTCTTTAATGTTTAAGAACCTTTAAGCCTTACAAAGAAGCCTAAAGAAGCAGACCAAAAGTGGTAGACACCAAACAGGATTGTACCAAAAATCACACAAACACATAGCAAACTAAATTAATATTCTTATTTAATGTTTAAGAACCTATAAGACTTACAAAGAAGCCGAAATAAGCATACCAAAAGTGGTAGATACAAAACAGGATTGTACCAAAAATCACACAAACACATAGCAAACTAAATTAATATTCTTCTTTAATGTTTAAGAACCTTTAAGCCTTACAAAGAAGCCTAAAGAAGCAGACCAAAAGTGGTAGACACCAAACAGGATTGTACCAAAAATCACACAAACACATAGCAAACTAAATTAATATTCTTATTTAATGTTTAAGAACCTATAAGCCTTACAAAGAAGCCGAAATAAGCATACCAAAAGTGGTAGATACAAAACAGGATTGTACCAAAAATCACACAAACACATAGCAAACTAAATTAATATTCTTCTTTAATGTTTAACAACCTATAAGCCTTACAAAGAAGCTTAAATAAGCATACTAAAAGTGGTAGACACAAAATAGGATTGTACCAAAAATCACACAAACAAATAGCAAAGTAAATAAATATACTTATTTACTGTTTACCAAGCTATAAGACTTACAAACAAGTCTACATTTGTATACAAAAAGTGGTGGACACAAAACAGGATAATGCTAAAAACATTGCAATCATATCCAAACTAAGAACAACATTAACAATTACAGTATATATAAAAAAAATGGAATATACAAATACATTTAAATTATTTTTAAAAGGTTGCATAAAAAACAACATAGAAAAATTCACGATAACAGATACAATACACCAAAATAATGACATTTTTGCTTTATTACAAATACATTTAAATCAAATAACATTTTCATTTTTCTTTTACAACAGATACTGCGTGAAGACAATCAGACGAGGACTTTCAACAGAGGACCAGACCATCGGACAAGGACTTTCAACAGAGGACCAGACCATCGGACGAGGACTTTCAACAGAGGACCACACCATCGGACGAGGACTTTCAACAGAGGACCAACAAACATTCTGATTGAAATCACACTTCAACCAAGGTACAGTATAATAAGTAAAAAATGAGAAAACTAAATAAACATGTTTGCTCTGCATCCATATCAAAGGAAAAAAAAAACAAGAACAACCCTAACTATTGGCCCTCATTCAATTGCAATTTGGCCAATTCAATACAGGTCTTAATAACCACATTACATTTTTTTTTTAAATAAGTTTTTAGTTGGTAAACATCTATCCACAAACAAGGTTTTCACAAACTAAAAACTTATTTTAAAAAAAAAGGTTATCTGTTTATTTACAGCACTATTGAATTGGCCAAATCGCAATTCAATGAGGGCCTATAAATTTTAACAAAAAATAACAGACACTTTTCTTATTTACCTTTTATTTGTCTGTTATGGACAATAATGTTTAACAGTAAATCCAAATTTCAATATACCCAATTAAATTTAATTATTTTCTTTTACAGATTAACATGGCTACTAACGAGAGCAAACAAGAGAAGAAAAAGACGTCAAACTAGAGAAAGACAAGAGAGATGGGCCGACCAGCAGACACCAGAGGAGAAAGAAATTCAACGAGAAAAAGAACGCAAAAGACTTGCTACCAAAAGACTATCAGCTGCAAAAACTAAAGATACGCAAAAAAAACTACCAAGCAAATAAAGCATTTACAACCCGTTCCTCAAACATCAGATGACATTTTACCAGAAAAAATAAAAGAGATACCAAAAAAGCCACAAAAAAACCCAAAGCATTTAGAACCTGTTCCTGAAACATTACATGACATTTTACCTAAATCAATACAACATATACCAAGAAAAGCCACAAAAAAACCCAAAGCATTTAGAACCTGTTGTTGAAACATTACATGACGTTTCACCTGATGAATATGAAAGTCAAACTGCTATATGCTTTGCAAATTGTCCTTTACCTTTAGCAGTAGAGGTTCATAGTTGTGGGGACATGACTACTCAATGTCAGTTGAGCAGAGACCTAGAGATGGCCAATTTACACAAAACATTATAACTGAACCTACTTTTCCAAACTACAAAAATGTTAAGACAAACATAAGATCCTACAATAGTGCTGCTAATGTACCAGGACATGGTCCTTACTATTTTAAAGTCCAAGGACAAATTTATCATCGGACTTCCCATTTACATCCAGAGGAAGGAGAGCAAAGAAAATTCGCTCAACTATATGTCCTAGATACAATGGAAGCTGTTGACCAATGTATGCAGCTGGAAGAAAATAAAAAATGCTTACCCAGTGTTTTTATAGAGCTAAATAACATTATGGACAATAATCCCTACAGTAAAGCTTATAAATAATTGTCAGAAGTAGAAAATGAACAACTACTTCATGCACAAAGACATCAATTACCAATGCCAAAGGTTAATATGGTGCTTAAAAGAGACAGACATACTGATAAACGTTGTTATAACTTGCCAACATCAAATGAGGTTGCAATGGTGTTTCAAAATGATGAAGGAGAACCACCATTTCAAAGAGACATTAGAATATATCCCAGAAATGAGGAGCAACCATTCATTAATATGAGTATCTTAAGTCCAAATTTAGATCCAATGACATATCCCATTTTTTCCGACACAGAGAAGCAGGTTGGCAACCAAAATTAACACTTCCCAGTTACCCAAATGCTAAAGCCAGAATCCGAAATAATGTTTCTATGCTTGAATTTAAAGTAGCTCAAATTGCCATTCGAAATGCATTTAATCCAATTTTATGTGGTGGAAAACTAACACAACAATGGATTATTGATTCCTATTTGCAAGTTGAGGCCAACAATTTAAACTTTATAAAATATCAACAAGATAAACTACGTGTAGAACAATATTCTGGACTAATGGACTATGTTGCTGACGTGGCTACAAGCAGAGACATGACAGCTGGCAAAGCCATCATTTTACCATCTTCCTTTCAAAGATCTCCTCGAAATATGAGAGAAAGATACAATGATGCTATGGCTATTGTCACCAAATTTGGCAAACCCGATTTATTTCTTACATTTACATGTAATCCACAATGGCCAGAAATTACACAAAATGTACTTCTTGGACAAAGTGCTTCTGATAGACCAGATTTAGTAGCCAGAGTTTTTAAGATTAAATTAAATGAATTAATACGTGACATCACTTTAAGTCACTTATTTGGCAAATGTCTTGCTTATGTATATACCATTGAATTTAAAAAAAGAGGCCTTCCACATGCAAATCTTCTGATAATACTTCAAGAAAAAGATAAATTAGATACTTCTGACAAAGTGGATGCGGTCATTGTTGCTGAACTACCAGATCCAGAAATATATGGTAGACTATATGAGATTGTTACTCATCGCATGATTCATGGACCCTGTGGTGAGCTTAATCTAAAATCACCATGTATGGAAAATAATAAATGTTCCAAAGAATTTCCAAAAGATTATAGAGACAAAACCTATGCCAATTGTGATGGCTATCCACTTTATAAAAGAAGAGAAGGAGATAGTGCCATTATTCGTGGAAAAAAAGTTGACAATAGATATGTAGTACCCTACAATCCACATTTACTCATGAAGTACAACGCCCACATCAACGTAGAAGCCTGCACTTCCATCAAATCCATTAAATATGTTTACAAATATATTTACAAAGGCTATGATGCAGCTACTGTAGTCGTCAAAAGTGCAGACAACCCTGAAAGTAGTGAGTTAGTACATGATGAACTTGCATCTCATGTAGATGCTCGCTATGTCAGTGCGCCAGAAGCTATGTGGCGGCTTTTAAAATTTGAAATGCATGATAGATCACATGCAGTATATAGATTAGCAGTACATTTGCCACAAAGACATTTAGTGTATTTCCATGCTGGAAATGAAATGAATGCATTGGCCCAAAGTGAAGATCGTCACACTACATTAACTGCATGGTTTGAATTAAATTGCACAGATTCACAAGCAACACAATTCTTATATATTCTTATATAATTCCATATCACTATGTTTTTGTGAATGGATTATGGAGACCGAGAAAAAGCAGCGGCAATAAAATAATCCCAAGAATTTACACAGTAAGTCCAAGAGATGTTGAACATTTTTGCTTACGGATATTACTTTTAAATGTTCCTGGACATAGGCCCTCATTCAATTGCATTTTGGCCAATTGAATAGGGCTCTAAATAAGCACATAACATGTATTTTTTAAAGAAGTTTTAGTTAGTAAGCATCTATCCAAAAGCAAGGTTTTCACTAACTAAAAACTTAGTTATGCTTATTTAGAGCCCTATTCAATTGGCCAAATCGCAATTGAATGAGGGCCATAGTATATGAATCCTTCCATTTAGCTGCAAGACATAGAAACTTACTAGCTGGTGATACAGAATGGGAAAGATGTTTAGAAAAAGCAGCACAATGTCAAATGCCACGGCAGATGAGAGAACAATTTGCATTTATTTATTATCTTGTCAAATGCTCCAAATGCATTAGCTTTGTGGGAGACATTTAAAAGTAATATGGCTGAAGACTTTATGCAACGATACAATTAACCCATTTCACACTTAAAAGCGTTAATGGAAATCCAAGAAGTATTTGTAACTCATGGATTAAGTTGTGCAGGTTTTAATTTGCCTGATCCAGGTCTTATAGATGACATAAACTTTGAAGACTATGACATTCAACTACAAGTAGAAAGAACCGAAGAAAGACTTGCAACTTTAAATACCTTACAATTGCAAGCATTTAATGCCATTAAAAATGCAATAGATGATGACATGGTGACAGAGCGTTTTTTCTATCTTGATGGACCTGGCGGATCAGGAAAAACCTATCTGTATAATTTATTAATGAGTTTGGTGCGGGCACAAGGTCAAATAGCAATGGCGTTTGCCACTACTGGAATTGCTGCACTTTTGATAGATAGATATTTCTCCCTGTGAAGGGCACAAGTGAGCTAAAAAAAGGTTGCTCTCAGAGTGGCGTATCATGGCTATAGAACTCACCTATTAAGGTTGGTTCGTTCTCTGATGAGCATCTCTGACTTTGTTGTTCTGTATATGCAAATTACTTTTGAGGTTTAGTCTCCCTTAGGGTAATAGGGGACTCCAGACGTGGACCCCTTGCTTACTGTGCCTTAGGGAGTTCAGCTGCACCTCACTGACGAGGCCCATAAAGGCCGAAACACGTCTGGGGTTTGCTGTTTCTCCTGTTCAGGGTAGAATTGCCTGGTATTTCGGGGCTGGGTCACTCTTTTGAGTGGCACCAGACTGATATACTACAGGATATTTCTCCCTGTGAAGGGCACAAGTGAGCTAAAAGAGGTTGCTCTCAGAGTGGCGTATCATGGCTATAGAACTCATCTATTAAGGTTGGTTCGTTCTCTGATGAGCATCTCTGACTTTGTTGTTCTGTATATGCAAATTACCTTTAGGGTTTAGTCTCCCTTAGGGTAATAGGGGACTCCAGACGTGGACCCCTTGCTCACTGTGCCTTAGGGAGTTCAGCTGCACCTCACTGACGAGGCCCATAAAGGCCGAAACGCGTCTGGGGTTTGCTTTTTCTCCTGTTCAGGGTAGAATTGCCTGGTATTTCGGGGCTGGGTCACTCTTTTGAGTGGCACCAGACTGATATACTACAGGATATTTCTCCCTGTGAAGGGCACAAGTGAGCTAAAAGAGGTTGCTCTCAGAGTGGCGTATCATGGCTATAGAACTCACCTATTAAGGTTGGTTCGTTCTCTGATGACCATCTCTGACTTTGTTGTTCTGTATATGCAAATTACCTTTAGGGTTTAGTCTCCCTTAGCGTAATAGGGGACTCCAGACGTGGACCCCTTGCTCGCTGTGCCTTAGGGAGTTCAGCTGCACCTCACTGACGAGGCCCATAAAGGCCGAAACGCGTCTGGGTTTGCTGTTTCTCCTGTTCAGGGTAGAATTGCCTGGTATTTCGGGGCTGGGTCACTCTTTTGAGTGGCACCAGACTGATATACTACAGGATATTTCTCCCTGTGAAGGGCACAAGTGAGATAAAAGAGGTAGCTCTCAGAGTGGCTTATCATGGCCATAGAACTTACCTATTAAGGTTGGTTCGTTCTCTGATGAGCATCTCTGACTTTGTTGTTCTGTATATTGAAGTTAACAATTATTTGGATAGAAATTGCATGAAAAAATAAACATTTGCTCAAGTTTACAATACGGATTAGTTTAAAGTTCAACTGTTTTTACATTCAAATGTTAATACTTTTAATACAAAATTATGTTAAAATATTAATTCACTATGTTACTGTTTATAATGTTCCAAGTTGTAAAAATGTTTTTTCAAGTTCCAAAGTTACACAGATAAGAAACTTCAAGTTTCAAAAAATATTTTGTCAAGTTTCTTACTTACATATATTACAAAGTTCATGTTAAAATTGTGTATGTTTCAACAAGGGTTTTTACTGTTTGCTTTCCTCTGGATTTAATGTATATTGAAGTTAACAATTCTTCAGATACAAATTGCATGTTAAGAAACCATTACCTCAAGTTTACAATACTGATTAATTTTAAGTTCAACTGTTCTTACATTCAAATGTTAATACTTTCAATACAAAATGCTTTAAGAATTATTGTTCACCAAGAGAACATTTTACAAAACTAAACATGTTTAATATCACAATACTTACAAGTGTCAAATATGTACATTAATAACTAAACAACTTTCCAAACATACACATCTCATTGCTGTCATTTTTTGACGGGCAAGTCGCTAGTAGATATATATTGAAGACTCTTTGTTTATTCAATTTTAAACAATAAAAACTCATTTTTATTTATAAAGAAGAGATATTATTTTACCTCGCTAGACAAATATACTGATTTGATCAGTATTCAAAATCAAAGAGCTGAGAGCAAAGAGGATGAAAAGATCATAAGATGTTTCCTTACCTTTGGACAAAACTTGGAAGAAATTAAAAGCATGTTTTCAAAACATTGGGATCTCCTTCTGTCTGATAGAGAACTCAAAGAAATCCTTGCCCCAATACGAGTATAACATACCGTAGGAATAGGAATCTTCAAGATAGACTAATTCATAGTCATCTTGAAGAAAAAGAATCTAAGAAGACATGGTTACAACCACTAAATGGCTGCTACAGGTGTGGAAAATGTAAATTCTGCACATTTTTGAGACCTTCAAAATCATTCATACATCCAAACACAGGAGAGGAGTTTGCAATTAAAGGATTCTTTAACTGTTGTACTATGGGTGTAATTTATGTGGCCCAATGTGTTTGTGATCGGATCTATGTTGGCAAAACTAGTCGCCAAATCAGACGCCGCGTAGGTGAAAATATATATATGCCATTGAAAAGGATCTTGATACACCCTTATCAAGACATATAAATACTATCACAACAAAGATGTAAATTTGGTTCAATTCTATGCCATTGATAGGGCAAAATTAGGCCCAAGAAGAGGTGATATTGATAAAATATCGCTTAGGAAAGAATGTAAATGGATATATAAACTCCATGCACAAAAACCAGAGGGGCTTAATGAGGGCTTTAGCTTCAGTGCTTATTTATGAGTGGTAGGCCTGGAGGCCTGGCTCTCCTGAGTTGAGATGAACCCAGTACAATGAGTTTTAAGAGAACATTTGTATAAAGATGGAATTCATGTACTTATATAGTAAATGCTTTAATATCAATCCTTTTCTCATAGTAATAATAACCAAAGAATATAAATCAGTATCACTTATGGTCATTTTTTTACTAATAAGTATAGAAAAACATCTGTATCAGTTTGACGTCTAGTTACATTTGAAGATGACCACATATCAGAGAAAGAAAAATTTGTCTAGAGAGGTAAAATAATATCTCCTCTTTAGAAATAAAAATGAGTTTTTATTGTTTAAAATTGAATAAACAAAGAGTCTTCAATATATATCTATAATGCACTTATTAACCATCACAATATAAATGATTATAAATATGATGTTAAATATAAGAATGTCACTTTTCATCACTTAATGCAATTATTCCACATATATCAACCAAATTATATCCATATCAAATATTTAATGGCGTTGTTATATAAAAATATGGATATTTAAACACTTTTCACTAGTGTTGGATATAGTTACACTCTATTTTGAGTAAGTTTTCACAATTATTTTTAGGTAAAATATTTATTTATTTATTTTAGTATTTATGGAAGTTAGGACTATCATCTTTTGCACATGTCAAAATTGTGCACGTATATATATCATTATTCTTTCCTAATAAGACTTAATGAAACTTATAAATAATAATTCAAATACCATGATTGGTTTTCATTGTTATATGGGTCTATTTATTTAATATTAATTGCAATTTCTGCTATTGTTATCTTTGTTATTATTATCTTTTCCATCTTACGTCATTTGAGTATTCAGTTCATGGTGGTGTTTTTATATAGTATCATCGAATATATGCTTTGCATTAATGCCTTTTTGATATTTCCAAGGTTGCTATGGCAATGTTTTTTCTATAAAATAGAACACAACGGAAACGCACGCGTTCTTCCCCTTTGAGAAAGACGCAATCGTGTTGAAATGTACATCAGGGTCAGACGTGCGTCGTGACGTCATACGACGACGTCGAGGGTTAGATGTGCTGCGTGAAGTCACACGCCGACGACGCTTAGAGATAAAGCCGGCTAGGCTAGTCCGATAGGAAAAGCGAGGGTATCTGGAATAGGGGGGTCTGTATTTTTGGTTCCCGAACTTTGCTGGCTGTCCAAGAGGGACACATTGCACAGGCCATATATGAAGAAAGAAATTAAGCCCAAATTGATATTTATATATATATACCATTTGGACAAAGTCACTATACCCTGTGGGGTGGCAGGTTCTTTACCCTTTACACCCTAATCTATTATATATAGAAAATAAAGAGAGTACTATATCCTCAAATTCGTTAGCCCTAAAAAATATTGTAGCCCTTATAAAATTGCATATGTGAATGACAAACATATGGAGTCAATTGCAACTTAGATAATAATTAAAATAGTAAAGGGGGTGTTTTATCCCATTCTTTTTAATTGTTTTTAAATGTTGAAGTGTGCGTCGTTATCGGTTAGGGCACACAAAACAGGATTTATTCTTCAATTTTGTATGTATTATTAATCTTTGTTGCACTATCCTGTTTTGTGTACGCCACTGTTGACATGATATATTTAGGTTCTGGTGTTAGGCTTATAGGTTAGGGCACACCAAACCTGATTTTTAATTCCATTTTGTATGTGTTAACAATATTTGTTGTACTGTCCTGTTTTGTGTACAACACTGTTGTCATTAAAGGTTTAGGTTCTGGGTTTCTGCTTATAGGTTAGGGCACACAAAAAAGGATTTATTTCTCAATTTTGTATGTGTTAACAATATTTGTTGTACTATCGTATTTTGTGTACGCCACTGTTGACATGATATGTTTAGGTTCTGGTGTTAGGCTTATAGGTTAGGGCACACCAAACCTGATTTTTAATTCCATTTTGTATGTGTTAACAATATTTCTTGTACTATCCTGTTTTGTGTAATCCACTGTTTTCATTAGAGGTTTAGGTTATGGGTTAGGCTTAGAGGTTGGTGCAGACAAAACAGGATTCATTCTTCCATTTTATATGTGTTAACAACATTTGTTGGATTATCTTCTTTTGTGTGCACCATTATTAGTATTAGGGGCTTCTGATTTATTTTTGTATTTCATTTTGACATTGGCGCACAGCAAACAGGATAGGTGTTTCTTTTTTTTTTACTTGTTATACTATACCTTTTTTGTATTATTAGTTGTGTATAAATGACAGAGGGTCCCCTGCTGCTAATCTTCCTGGTTCTTCAGGCACTGTCTGTTGAAAAAAAGAAAGAGAAATTGTATTTTTTTTTTTACTAATAGCATATTATTTTTGTTAAGCAAATTTATTTTTTTATATTACCTGTTCTTCTTTCTTTGTCATGTGTACAATTCTGCAGATTTGACAGTCCGGGTGAAACCGCGCAGCGCTGCAAATTATTCAGTGACGCTGCTGAGGCAGAGTCTGTTGAAAATGACAAAAAAAGTGAAATGTTGAAATGCAGCAGAAATATATATGTGTTTTAATTTTTTTTGCTAAAAGCATAAATTATGTTGTAAAATATATATGAATAAAAGCTATGTTCTTGTTGAAATTTGTCTTTTTTGGGGGGAAATTGAGATTATTTTAGGGCACGTACACATGTATCTGTGTTTGAAATGTTACTATACATGAATACGGTTGTTGCTGGTAATTTTTTAAAGCATATTTTTTTTTTTTTTATTATGCATTAATTAATTAATTAATGTATTATAGCTTACCTATTGGGTGTAAAAATTTGAAGATTGAAACTTCTAAAGTGATAATGAAGTTGCTTCACAAGTAACGCCACCAGTGAAATGTCCAGTCACACTGTTCATCACCTGAGGAGAAATTTAGAAATTTCTGGAAAGTGTGCAGTATTTATAGACTTGGATCCAAAGTAGAAACCGATAGCACGCTATATGCATGCGCTATTTGCGTTCCAGACATCACTTTGCATCCAGGTGCCATTTTGTGCAAAGTAGTTACTTGTTGCATGTAAAATGGTTGCGAATTTGTGGGTGGTACGTGCCACATAATGCGTGTTACGTGCCGCATGAAGTGTTATTGAGTTTTGGGTACGTTTTGTGAGTATGTATTGTAATTTTACATCCTTAGCCTCGTTTCTGTTTTTTTCGACTGACATTTTTTCTCTCGCTTAAGGGATTTTTGAGTGTCTAAACTTTTTAAATTGGACTGAACTCGAGGTGTAACCTGAATTTCGGACGTCCTGGGTGTCCCCCCTTGCTGTGGGTGAAGTTTTTATTTTATTTTTGTGTGTATTTTGTGTTTTTTTTATGTTTTATTTTTTTTTGTGTAAGTCCGTATTTAGTCATTGCGTGTTTTGTGCTTTTTTTCAAAGTCCCACTTCTGTGGGCGTTTGTAACCGCTTGTGAGGCGGCGTAGAGCCTCCACTTCCGCAAATACGGACCCCCCGAAAGTCAGACGGGGTCGTAGGGATTAGCGCCTTTGGCGCTCATCTCCAACAGTGCAAGGAGAGCCTTTGGCGCTCCTTGCCAACAACTGTGGCCCGAACTTTGCGAAGGCCGCAGTTACGGCGGGCTGACTATGCGAGCCCGCAAGCATTAGCAATGAACCGTATTGCTGAGAACGATATATGTGATTATGAGTACGGAACAACGTGTTAGTATATTGTAAATATGGATATTTGTACGGTAAATACATTTCCTGCGCTTTACATAGTGTGTACAAGAAATCATATGTTAAAATAACATTAAATATTGTTCTATGCATATTCGTAGGGAAAATATAATAATGCACTATATACATAGTATGTATATAAAACATATGTTAGAGAAACATTTCACTGCTGAGACATATAGAAATGGTATGTTCTCTTATTTGCTCCTGGTGGCTGCAATACTGATCCTATCTCCACTCTGTAAGTAACCTGTCCTTGTCACTACCACAGGAATATTACTGTTTCCCCTGGAAGTGCTGATTCCTGATGGAGAGACCCTGACTGATACAGGAGCCAGATATCAGGGTGCTGGTGCTGAGATTTCCTAGAACCCAACTGTCCTTGTGGGTAATTAACCTGTAGTCTATAGCAGGTGGCTCTGGGCAGTAATAGACCCTACCCCTGGATCGTCACATAGGTCCACTTTAGTGTTCATACAATATGGTTTGATTTATTTATTTATTTAGTTACTAATTAGCAATTAAAGGAGTGTTTAAGAAAAAAATAAATGTAACTTTTAAAAGTTCTATTTACAATTAGCATTTTAGCATCCAGTAGAATAAGTTTGTTACAATGACGAGTTGTTGTAATTGTACCGTGCGATTCAGAAAGAAGCAGCGCCTCCAGGTTCTTAGATCGACAAAATGCTGCAAATGAATTAAACACAATAAAACAATAATTAATTAATACAGCACACCACAAAACTAAAGAATTGGAGAATACATTTTGATTGTTAGCACAAAGAAAGATCAGTAAAAACGACTTCAGCAGAGTAGCAATCATAAAAACATGAAATGCTATAGGTTACAATTAAAAGTGTAATCGCAATCTTTTTCACCCTTAAACAAAAGGATAGCAAAAGCATGATAACGTTTTCACCACTCGTCGTGCCTTCTGGAACCAAATAACAACAAGTACTGAGGTATCACCGCACTTTATTTTCCTAAGTGGCTTGCTTATTAGCTTTCATGCTCTGGGTCGCAACACTCTCTCTGGCCCAGATGCAACTGACTTTTCAGCCTTTTTACAGCTGCAGCCTCATTGTGATATAAGACAGCATTGTAATACCCTCTGTACTGGATTGGGCAAATGCCTCAATCCAAGCTCAGACTCACTAGGGTTCTCTCACATCTCTGCTTCCATGCTGCAACAATCACTCTGGGCTGAAAAACTCTCTCTCTGGCCCAGCTGCAATTGACTTTTCAACACTGTCTCAGCCTCTTCACAGCTGCAGCCTCATTGTGAACATTTTAGCACCTGCAATACTGGATTGGGAAAATGCTTCTTTCCAGTCTCAGGTTCACACACCTGTCCTCTAGGACTCTCCCACAACTCTGTACAGCTTTGTCACAATATTTATAACATTTCTATGATACCATTACAAAACAGTTGGGGACTGTATTATATAAGCAATTGGTAATTTATTTTTACTGCTATTTGTTTACTTTATAATCCAATATTAGCTTAATATACACCCAAACCCCATAATAAGAGAAAATCCAAATGCAATAGGCACTGTATACTTAATAGCCAGTTAGGATCTCTCTTGGGTCCCTTCAGAAATATTCACCATATTTAGATACATTGCTGGTGAGATTAAGTGCAACACACTTTTTATTTGTATGCAATAATAAAAAAAAACATTTAAAAAAGTTTCCTTGTTTTTATATGTTTCGCAGTAACAATGGAACCATAAGTTTGCTTTTTAGATTTTTTTTCATAGCACCACCCATAACCTTTTTATATTTGTAATACTATTATTACAGCATGATACTAATGAGGTAGTGCTTGTATATCTTTGTAAGATATGGCTTATACAGTAATCATTTTTAAACATTGTGTCTTTAATAAGTGTATCTTATAAAATATATGTAGTTGTATAAATCTTTATAAGTGATTATCTATAAATTGTGTTCAGTCACAACCAACTTATCACAAACAAACTGTGCCCTGAAAAACTTGAGGTATGCCTGGGGTTGTTTATGGGTAAACAAAAGAACAGTTAGGTGTGGTGGACTCTTGCATCTATCATATAGACAACATAATAGGGGATCTCTTAGCCTAGAGTGTTTATATGTAAACAAGAGGACATCTGTGTGTGAGAGATTCCCATCTATGGAGTTTTTATGGAGTTTGGGGGAAGGTGAGATGATTTCAGTTGAGATGGACAGTCACATATCAAGGGGGAGTGTCCAAGAAAGATATACAAAACTCCAGAGAGTTTTTTAGTCTAAGTCTAAGTCTGGAGTGTGTGTGTGTGTCCATGAAGAGGTGTCCAGAAGAGCCATCCAGAGGAGTGCCCAGGAGAGCAGAAGCCATGCCGTGGTGTGACCTGAGGTGTGACCTGAGGCCTAAAGGCATGGACTCTGAAGATATTGCTTACTTTTGGTGTAGTATCTAGTAATAATGTAGTGTATTCATATAAGTATCTTTTTGTAAATATCGTTTTATCCCTACTGTCTATCTGTTTGTCTAAAACCCATTGTCTAACCGTATATTCATTTATGTAAAATATATCTTTTTTTATTAACTTCTTGTTTATTGATTTGTCCAAAATAACTTATTACTTGTAGAAATTATACATTAATTATTTAATTATTGGTTAATTTCTTACATCTTGCATTGGGTTAGTTCTGGTTATATGTATGTTAGAGGTCTTGGTCTAACAATTTACACCAGTGGTTTTCAAACTGGTCATCAAGGTACATAGTTACATAGTAATTAAGGTTGAAAAAAGACTTTTAGTCAATGAAGTTCAACCTGTTAAGATCTCCTCTGATCTGCAATATGCGGATTATGTATTAATTAATTTGTTGATTAAATAATTATTAATAGTATAGTATTGGAGGATGAATAAAGAGTTAGTCCCTTAAGTTCAACCTTTTTTAGATCTCTATTGATCTTTTTAATGTGCGCTATTTATTATTAATTGTTAATTGCTCCAGAGGAAGGCCAAAAGAGAAAAAAAACAATTGAAACTTTGCCAATTGTCTCATAAGGGGAAAAAAAGCAAAATTCCTTCCTGACCACAGAAACTGGCGATCAAATTTCTCCCTGGATCAATATTCCTTCGCTAGTTATCTAGGATAGCCTTGAATGACCTCAAAGATATATCTAACCCCTTTTTGAAGTTGTCTATCGAATTCACTGTTACCACCTCATTTGGTAGAGAATTCCACAGTTTAACCACCCTAACTGTGGAGAACCCTTTTCTTTGTTTAAGGTGAAATCTTTTTTCCTCTAACCTCAAAGGGTGTCCTCTTGTCAGTTGAAAATCTCTTGCTACAAAAAGTTCACTTGATAAAGCCTTATATTGACCCTGGATGTATTTAAATAAGGTAATCATATACCCTCGTGGGCGCCTTTTTTATAGCAAAAAAAAGTTTAATTCAGTTAGTCTTTCTTCATAACTTAGCCCCTCCATTCCCCTTATTAGTTTTGTAGCCCTTCTCTGTACTTTTTCTGGCTCTAAAATGTCTTTTTTCTAAAGTGGTGCCCAAAATTGTACTCCATATTCCAAATGAGGGCGTACTAGGGATTTGTATAGTGGCAGAATTATATTTGCTTCCCTTACTTCTATAACCTTCCTAATACATGCTAATATTTTACTTGCCTTTGCAGCTCCTGCTTGGCTTTGAGCGCTGTTACCTAGGTGGTTGTCTACAAGCACTCCCAAATCCCTTTGAATATCTGATACACCAAGATTTGCTCCATTAAGATTATGGATTGCATGGCTATTTTTCCTTCCCAAATGCATAACCTTGCATTTATTTATATTAAATCTCATCTGCCATTTAGCCGCCCATTTCTCTAATCTATGCAAATCCCTTTGTAGGGAAAGTACATTATTATCTGATTTTATTACCTTGCACAACTTAGTGTCATCAGCAAAAATGGAGACACTACTTTCGAGTCCTACTTCTATATCATTAATAAATATGTTAAAAAGGAGTGGACCTCATACTGAACCTTGAGGAACCCCACTTATCACATTAGACCAATCGGAGTATGTTCCAATCACAACAACCCTTTGCTTCCTGTCTTTTAGCCAGCTCTCGATCCATGAGCAGATATTTACTGCAATTCCTGTATCCCTTAGTTTGCTCACTAGTCTTCCATGTGGCACTGTATCAAATGCCTTTGAAAAATCTAAAAAGACTACATCCCCTGAGTTGCCCTGATACAAGTTCCTACTAACCTCTTCATAAAAACGAAATTAGATTGGTCTGACACGACCTATCCTTCATAAATCCGTGTTGACTGCTACCTACGATCTTGTTCAAATAGACATATTCTTGTATTCTGTCCCATATTAACCCTTCTAAAAGCTTCCCAACTACAGATGTGAGGCTCACTGGTCTATAATTCCCCGGATTTGCTCTAGATCCCTTCTTAAATAGAGATATCACCTCTGCTTTTCTCCAGTCATCCGGTAGAGACCCTGTAGTGAGTGAGTCTTGAACGATTAGATATAATGATTTGGCTATTACAGAACCCAGCTCCCTCAGTACCCTTGGATGTATTCCATCAGGACCTGGGGCTTTATTAACATTTATTTTCTCCAATCCCTTTTGGATTTCTTCCTGCATTAACCAATTATTTATTGAAGGTAGTGTAGCCCCATTATGTTGCGGGGTCCTAACCACTGGTACCTCCCTTGTGTATACCGATGAAAAGAACCTATTTAGCCCATCTGCCTTTTCCTGGTCACTAATTATCAGATGGCCTGTGTCACATTGTAATGTTCCTATAGCTTCCTTCCTGGCCTTCTTCCCATTAACATATTTTAGGGTTAGT
This sequence comes from Discoglossus pictus, assembly GCA_027410445.1. Lineage (NCBI taxonomy): Eukaryota > Metazoa > Chordata > Amphibia > Anura > Alytidae > Discoglossus > Discoglossus pictus. Next base: position 210,029 of record JAPZIH010000666.1, on the reverse strand, counting down.
CTTACTTTCCATTGCAACTGACATCTCATTTTCTATTTTAGCCAGTCTAATAGCCCTTTTGCAAGCCTTGTTGATTTCCTTATAGTCACATAAAGCTGCCTCTGTTCCCTCCTTCTTGTATAATTTAAATGCATGTTTCTTTTTCCTCATCATGATCTTTAAGTCATTGTTAAGCCACATGGGATATGATTTACTCCTATTCATTTTATTTCCACATGGTTCATGCCGATGAGTATGTTTATTTAGTAAGGATTTGAATGTTGTCCATTTATTTTTTGTATTTTTCCCTGTAAGTTCTTTGTCCCAGTCTATATGTAGTATTGCTGCCCGTAGCCCATTAAAGTTAGCCCTTTTAAAATGTAGAGTTTTTGTTGGCCCCTTACAACTGTTTTTTGTATTCAATCTCAAATGATACTGTGTTGTGATCACTGTTCCCCAAGGGTTCCCCTATTTTAACATTTGATATTATATCAATATTACTTGTGATGACTAAATCCAAGATGGCCCCATTTCTAGTAGGTTCATGTATTACCTGGGCCAGATAATGATCCCTGAGTGTACTCAAGAACCTGCTCCCCTTAGCTGAGCTGCTGGTCTCATTTATCCAGTTTATTTCAGGGTAATTAAAGTCTCCCATTATTAGAACTTGCCCATGCTTAGCTGCATTTCCAATCTGTAACAATAATTGTATTTCCTCACTTTCAGCTATATTTGGGGGTTTATAGCATACTCCCACTAATATGCGTTTAGAATTAGCTCCTCCACTATTTAGCTCAACCCACAAAGATTCAATGATGCCGTTAGTGCCAGCATAAATATCTTCTCTGACTATAGGCTTAAATTCAGGCTTAATATAAAGACAGATCCCTCCTCCTTTTTTACCATTTCCCCTATCTTTCCTAAATAGGTTATAACATCCAGATTAACAGTCCAGTCATGTGATTCATCCCACCATGTTTCAGTAATGCCTATTAAGCCCCATTTTTCTTGTACTGCTATAATTTCTAGCTTGTCCATTTTCCCAGGCAAACTTCTTCCTTAGCAAGCATACACTTTATGTTGCTATGGCTCTGCCGTTGTGAAGTGCTTGCCACTGTATTTGAGGCCCCTATTAATAACTCCCTACTGTCTATTGTAACCCTCCCCCTTCTCCTCCCCCATGAGTAACTAATTCATCCCTTTCCCTCTCTACCTTATTTACCCCATTACTTCTATATAGTCCCCCCTACCTACAAGTTTAAAAACTCCCCCAGCCGTTCTACCATCCTATCCCCTAGCACAAAAGCTCCCTCATGACTAAGGTGCAATCCATCCCTGCTATAGAGATTGTACCCAAGTGAGAAGTCAGCCCAGTGCTCTAAAAACCCCAAACCCTCTGCACTGCACCACTTTTTTAGCCACGCATTAACCTCCCTAAGCTCCTTCTGCCTCCCTGGGCTAGCACGTGGCACTGGTAGTATCTCAGAAAATACTACCTTGGAGGTCCTTGCTTTAAGCTTATTCCCTAGTTCTCTAAAAATATTCTTTAGGATGCTCCCTCTTCCACTAACTTTGTCATTGGTACCAATGTGTACCAAAATTGCCGGTTTATTACCAGCCCCTCCCAATAATTTATCCACCCGATCCACATCATACCGAACCCGAGCACCAGGGAAACAGCAAACTGTTCGATTGCTTGGATCTGGGTGACAAATTAACCTGTCTACCTTTTTAATATTAGAGTCCCCTACCACCAGAACATGTCTGTTGCTCTGCCTATTCTGCCCTCCCTCTCCTCCAGTAGAACTGTTCTCCCGGCTGTTAGAGGGAACAGCTCTATCTGGCATTGCCATTCCTGAATGGACATCCCCAACAGTTACACTCAATCTGGCAAATCTGTTGGTGTTTGCCAACTCAGAACTGGCCTGCCTCCTCCTGTTCCCCCTGATTCCCCTTCTAACTGTAGCCCAGCTACCTCCTTGGACATCCTCACTAGCCTCAGCTCCTCCCTCCATACTAGGCCCAGCTAAACTGTGCTCCGTGAGCACAACCTCCCTTTCCAGTGAAGCAGTATCACTAAGTGCTGATATTCTCCTCTCCAGATCTTCAATTTGAGCTTCCAGAGAGGCAACATGCTCACACCTGTCACAGAGGTATGGACCCTGGATCATCTGTTCCAGTAGTGCATACATTTGGCAGGATGTACACTGAGTGAGGTTGCCACTGGACTGACTCATGATTATCAGTTACAAAAATACAGTGAGAAAACAAATTAATTTATTTGTATAAAGATCGCTTTTATACACCTTAACCCAAACAAAACAGAAAAAATATATATACGTTTGTTTTCTGTTTTTTCTTATAATACACCTTTTCTTTGGATTTCCTCCTTTTACTTTAATCTCCTACACACTAATTACACTTACATCAGAAATGATTGAAAGCTCCTAAGCTCGCTCTTCCCTTGTTAAAAAAGACCCCGCCTACTCACCTGAACAATGATAAATGAGCACAGGACAGAAAACACTGCACTGCCTCACAGAACGGATTAAGCAGAAAACGACAAAATGCACACAGATATAACTTACACTTGCCAAGCCACACCAACTCTCACCTGTATCACTGATTACTGCAACAGGACAGAAAACTGTGCACTGATTTACAGAGCAGATTCAAACAGGACCTCACACAAATGCACACAGATATAACCTACACAGGCCAAGCCACACCCACTCTCACCTGTATCACTGATTACTGCAACAGGACAGAAAAATGTGCACTGATTTACAGAGCAGATTCAAACAGGACCTTACACAAATGCACACAGATATAACTTACACTTACCAAGCCACACCCACTCTCACCTGTACACTGATTACTGCAACAGGACAGAAAACACTGCACTGATTTAGAGAACTGATTCAAACAGGACCTCACACAAATGCACACAGATATAACTTACACAGACCAAGCCACACCCACTCTAACCTGTATAACTGATTACTGCAACAGGACAGAAAACTCTGCACTGATTTACAGAGCAGATTACAGACAGGTTAGGTTTTTGATTTAACAGTGTGAACACACCGGATTGGAAACCACTGCTTTATACAGACCTCTCCTTCATCCCCCAGATTTTAGTACTAACTAAATCCTTCCATCTTCTACTCTGGAACACCTCCATAATGCCCCCCTTCCGCAAGCAAGACACTATACACTAATCCACACTCAAATGTCACTCCTTGATTACAACTCAATATTAAATGGTCTTCCACTAAATTGACCTAATCTAACTCCAGTCTATCCTAAACGCTTCCACCAATCACATCCAGCTAACCCAATGCTCATCATCTGCTGCCTTCCTTTGCCAGTCCATACACTGACTACCCATTCAAAAGCTTAAGCCTCATTTACCAAGCCCTCAACACCTCATCTCCCTACATCAGGGGTGGGCAAGTTCCTGGAGGGCCGCATATATCCCTGGATTTCAGGATATCCTTTCTGCACACAGGTGAGTCAATCGGGATGAATGAAGAAGTGATTAGCTCACCTCTGTGCAGCAGGGATATCATCAAATCCAGGCATGTGAGTGGCCCTCCAGGAACAAACTTGCCCACCTCTGCTCTACATGTCTCCAGATTCACTCCAAATCACTCTCTCGCTCCGCTTTTCCCAAAATTTGCACCTCTCATACTTGACTATTACCTCCTCCCATGCTGTCTGCAGGGCTTCTCAAGATCAACCCCATTCTTTTAACTTCTGTACCTCGCTCTATAAGACTCTCCCAGAGTCTTCAAAAATTCATACATTCTCTGAATTCCCACCTGTTCTGAAAAGCAACCACCTTCCTCCTTAAATCACCCACAACTTTATACCAGGTTACCTGGTCTGGTCTGCACCTCTCTGTCCTCATTAATCCATCCAGCAGTTTATTTAACTCATGCTTCTACCACCTCTAAGATTGTAAGCTCTCTGGCTCGCAGGGTCTTCATCTCCTCATTTAAGATTATGTATGTACAAATGTGTTGTATTGTTTTATCTGCCCTGTTGTATGTAAATGTCTATCTATTGTTTATGGTACAAAATAGAGCTATGAAATCTGTTGGTGCTCTAGAGGGGGTTTGGAGGGATAGAAGGGACTGCGTGTGAATTAGGAGAGCCTCCTGGAGGTGAGGGCCCCAGGTGAGGGCCCTGGTGCAACTGCGCTGGTGGCACATGTCAAACGCCACCCCTGGCTTCCATTAAAGCATAATTGCATATATAAGATAATACATTCAATTGTTTGTGTATATTTTACTTTTTAAAAACAGTTTTCCCATTTGAAATTGAATTGTTCGAAACAATAAATGTCGAATATTGTACTACAGTGATTCTTCAAGGTATCCATTGCCCTCCCCTACCAAAGTTCCTTTCTTTTCTGAAATCAGCATTTTTTTACACAGATTTTTAGTTTTGTGTAATGTGAACTTATACATCACTTATAATTTTATTTATTATATTTTTTCAACATAACATAATGTAACTGAAATTTTCAATTTTATTTCTAAAAAATCATTAAAACAATAAAGCAATGTATGGATTAATAGCTACAATTTTTCAGTGTATATGGACATGTTTTCTTGCTATGCGCCGCATTCCGGATGATTCGTTAATTAACACTGTCTGTTGGGGTGACGGGATATTCCTAAATATCATACAAACAAGAGAGTAAAACAGTTTTCATTCATATTTGGAGACTGACACTTGTCTGTGTCACCAGAAGACTTTCAATCCTGATGTTAGGGATTCTTCAAATCAATTGTTTAAACTTGAAATGTTTGGATTTTACAGAGTTTTATGTTATATAACAAAAAAAGTGGGCAATAGTAAAATGTAAACTTTATTGGTTGAAAAAAACGACGATTAAAACTTTAAAAAGGGAAAGAATAAAAACTGTACAAATACCTTTGAACAGAAAAACTGCAAACCTAATGACCACTGGACAACTGTTACTCATTAAGTGGGGTTTGAGCAGTATTATAAATGAGACACAGAGAGTGTCTATGTATAGGCTTGTAGTACTATTTCCACGAAAGGTGTAAATCATTAGAATAGTGGGCCAAACCTTCCTAAATTACCGTGTGCTATAACTATATATCTCTCCCCAGTAGCGGTTGTGAAACCTAGTATAACAACATAAGGAAGATATAGGTAGCTTGGTAGTATGCTTCTAAACAACAGATTTATTTGCATACAAAAAATCCTCAGTTTGGCTCTTAGATCACCAGGTACTTCATTGCCTCTTATTAGGGTACAATGCCCCTATTATTTGAATGATATAGGTATAAATCAACCATTCAAGCGATATGGCTCTTAAATGTCCAGATATTGCATTACCTCTTGTTAGAGTATCACACCACAACTATTTTGGTGGTGTAAGCATAATTTGGGCCATTCTGAACAAGCTCACTCTCTGTATACTCGCATATGGTATAACAGCGTCTCCCTATGCTGGGGAGATTCGCGCTGCCTAGTTGCGCTGTGCGTAATAGCGTCACGTTACGCTAGCCTACGTCCTAACATGTTTCTACGTGTTCAACGTCTTTTTCAAACGATTATGGCGTGTCTAGGGACAGGAAGCTATTTAAAGCATATGGTAGCCATGGTAACCTGGACTACCTGATTGCTACACCTAAATTAACCCTATGAGTGAAAGTGTGAAAGTATGTATGGCAGGATAGGACTGATCAAAGAAAGAAATGGGCCATATATATTATTAGCATAGTAGATGGAGCAACATCAGTGGGAAGGGGGAACCTTAATGAATAGGTGTGTAACAGGATACAGGATACTGAAAAGAGAATATATACAAGTATATCATGATGTGCAAAGAGAAAAAGTGCATATTGTGCATGAAGATAACTAGAAGAATTAAAACCCCTGTATAAGGGCATATTATTATTATTATTATTAACTTTTATTTGTAACTCGCCGACATATTCCGTAGCGCAATACAGGGGATAAAAACAAGGGAAAATACAGCATTAACAAAATTCAAAAAATGGAGGACCCTGTTTTGAGCTTAGAATCTTTGCAGAAGGTGCTTTTTCCCAAAGCATCCTAGAAGACTGAAAACTCGCCACTTACAATCTAAAGGGAATGGAAGGGGCAGAAGTCAGGGAAAGATTAAACAGATAAGGAATACAAAGGGTCAGAAGAGAAGTGAAAGTTAGAAAAGTTTTTCATTTAGAGAGAGAGAAGGAACAGTGGTGAGGGCTCTAGCATTTAAAATGTTGTCTGCCCCTAGTGGTGAGATAATATATGCAAGTAGGAAAGTCAGGTGATTCCCATTTCACTATATATTTAATCAGAATTGGGGTGGGAGGGTGAGGGACAGGGAGGGAGGGCAGAACTCCCAGAATTCAGTGTAACAAGCGAGGCCTTCTGAAACCAGATGCAGGTAAAATTTGGGGCTTAAAGAAAACAATAAAATATGGTATAAGGGACCAATAGAACAGAGAGGGAAAGAGAGAGTGAGAGAGAGTGAGAGAGAGAGAGAGAGAGTGAGAGACAGAGAGAGAGAGAGAGAGAGAGAGAGAGTTAACAGAGAGGAAATGCAAAGACATGTGGAAAGGGGGAGATCTAGGCAAATTATACAGGCCATAAAAGGGGGAGGGGGAAGTAAAGCCAGAAAAGATACAGTAAACATATGCACAATAGCCAGGGTATAAAGACCCTGTATGTAAACCATAATTAGGTCAAAATTGCCATATTAATGAGACCATAGTGAAAAGTGACTAAGTGCATGAATGAATAAATGGCAAGAAAAATCTAGTATGGCCATATATATTATAACTCAGAATGTGAGGGTGAGTGGTGTTGACCACTAAAATAAAAATGATGGTCACGTGAGACCAAAAGTGAAAAGAATAATTCTATTTCAGGTGAGATGTGACACATGAGTGGGCCACATCTACCTGAAAAAGATTATAAATAAAGCAAAAATTATTTTATGCAAAGATGAGACATATATGAAGTAAAATTCAAGTGCATATATCATGATCCTGATTCAGGAATTGCTTGGTGGTATTTCTCATATAGTTAGAGGGTCCAAATCTAGGGCCCAGAAAAGGGCCTGTATAGACAACTTATGTAAGATAAAATGACACAAGACTATATAAAGGCCGTATAGGAAAAGCCTTCATTCAGGCCATCAGGTACCTGTGCTCTTAATTTATAAATCCATTGTGATTCACGCTGTAGTAATTTATTTTGGAAATCACCCCTTCTAGGTCCGTTTTTCACAGAATCAATAATACAAAATTTTAGTACTTCCGGATTGTTGTTGTGACAGTATTTCACATGTCTTGCTATGGGAGTGTCATTTTCGTTTTTAATAGAATATATATGTTCCCCCAATCTTCGACGGAATTCCCTGCAGGTTTTCCCTACATAGATCTTGTTACATAAACAAGTAGCTATATATATAACTCCTGATCATTTACAGTTGAAAAAATTATCAATATCAAAAATAGCACCATTTGTCGGATGTATATACTGTTTGCATGGTCTCACAAATTTGCAAAATTTACAGTTCCCACACTTATACATTCCCTTCAGTGGTTGGAGCCAAGTTTTTGGTTCAGATATCTTGTCTGTATATACACTATGTACAAGCATATCCTTAATGTTCTTTCCTCTTCTATAAGTGATACTTGCTTTGGAAGTTAGGGTGTCTTTAAGATCTTTATCACTTGTGAGGAGATGCCAGTGTTTAGAAAGGATGTTTCTGATTATTTCAGAGTCATGACCAAATGTCATTATACATCTAGTAATCTTAGATTCATTAGATATAGTCCTGTTAGTGGGGGTATCCATTTTACCTTGAGCTTTTCTATTTACATTTAGCAGATCGGTTCTGTTGCAGTTCATAGCATGTTTATAAGCCAACTTAAGGCTTTTTTTAGGGAGAGGACGATCTCAAACAAGGAGATCAATACAGATCAATACCAATCAGTTCCTTTAGATACTGACAAGTCAGAGGATACTCTGAGAATTATAAACCTATCCCACTTTGTTTTACATAAAGACCATATCACAGTTTTAAGTAAAGGCCTTACATTTGTACCAACATCTAAGGCAAATATCTTTACTCACATCAAAGATTTAAATCTTTTCTCTAGGAAACTAGCTCTTCACAAATTTTATAAGAGGAAACGAGATAGAGAAATTATGAGCCTGGGAGTCCCACAAGATGACATAGAAATAGTACAAGGCCTTATAGAGCTTTTGGAGGAAAATTGCACTCCAATCATAGAACCAAAGAAATGGAAGATTAAAAGCACTTTTACTCCTCCACTTAAAGACTATGCAAATATTTGGGTTTTCCTACAGCAAGTCTCTAAGGACATAGAGGAAATTGACTACAGGAGTTACAAAAAAGAATATAACCTCACTAAGCCGGAATATCAAGCTCTCATAGAACTTAGGGATGATGTGTCTCTACACATCAAGCCAGCAGACAAGGGAGGTAATATAGTCCTCATGGATAATGATGACTATAAGGAGATGTGTATGAGAATTTTAAAGGATAAAACTACTTACAACATCATTACAAAAGATCCGACTCCTGAATTTAAATTGAGACTTAAAAACATCCTAGTAGATGTAAAAAATAAGGGAATAATTGATGAGCAGACTTTTCAATTTCTATTTCCCAAATTTCCTATGGTCTCAGTGTTCTATTCTCTCCCTAAAGTTCACAAGAAAACCTATCCCATCCCAGGTAGACCTATAGTCTCCGGGACTAATAATCTTTCCCACAACTGCAGTATATTTGTGGATTATCATCTTAGGGAATTTGTGATGGGCTTACCATCCTATGTCAGGGACACTCCTGATATTCTCAGGCAATTAGAAGATCTATCTGTACCTCCTGAATCATGGCTGGTGTGTATTGATGTTGAGGCCTTATACAGCAGTATTCCACATAACTTTGGAATCAATGCATTAAAATACTTTTTACAGATGAAAGGTTCTCCTTTTGATGAACTAAACATGTTGCTAATAGCACTATTGGAATATGTTTTAAAACACAACTTCTTCCTATTCAACCAAAAATGGTACCACCAACAACAGGGAACAGCTATGGGTACACCATGTGCCCCTAGCTATGCGAACTTGTTTCTGGGGTGGTGGGAAGACAAATACATATATGATGACAACGCACATCCCTTTGGAGCAAATATACTTGTCTGGAGGAGATTTATAGATGATATTATCCTGGTCTGGACTGGTAACAGACAGGAATTAAGTTCATTTATACAATTTCTGAACACTAATGAATTAGGCCTCAAATTTACCTTTGAGACCAGTCAGAGTGAGATCTCTTTTTTGGATCTAATAATTAAAAAGGATGAAAGAGGGAAAATATGTACATCTACATTTAGAAAAGAAACAGCATCTAATAGTCTGCTGAAATGGGAGAGCCAACACTTTGAGCCACTTAAGAGAGGAATTCCTAAGGGACAATACCTCAGGATGCGGAGGAATTGCAGTTCAGAGGAAGAATTTAAAATTGAAGCGAACAAACTTAGGGAACGTTTTAAAGCAAGAGGTTACCCTAATAGAAGCCTTAAGTTGGCTTATAAACATGCTATGAACTGCAATAGAACCGATCTGCTAAATGTAAATAGAAAAGCTCAAGGTAAAATGGATACCCCCACTAACAGGACTATATCTAATGAATCTAAGATTACTAGATGTATAATGACATTTGGTCATGACTATGAAATAATCAGAAACATCCTTTCTAAACACTGGCATCTCCTTACAAGTGATAAAGATCTTAAAGACACCCTCACTTCCAAAGCAAGTATCACTTATAGAAGAGGAAAGAACATTAAGGATATGCTTGTACATAGTGTATATACAGACAAGACATCTGAACCTAAAACTTGGCTCCAACCACTGAAGGGAATGTATAAGTGTGGGAACTGTAAATTTTGCAAATTTGTGAGACCATGCAAACAGTATATACATCCGACAAATGGTGCTATTTTTGATATTGATAATTTTTTCAACTGTAAATCATCAGGAGTTATATATATAGCTACTTGTTTATGTAATAAGATCTATGTAGGGAAAACCTGCAGGGAATTCCGTCGAAGATTGGGGGAACATATATATTCTATTAAAAACGAATATGACACTCCCATAGCAAGACATGTGAAATACTGTCACAACAACAATCCGGAAGTACTAAAATTTTGTATTATTGATTCTGTGAAAACTGGAACTTGAAGGGGTGATTTTCAAAATAAATTACTACAGCGTGAATCACAATGGATTTATAAATTAAGATCACAGGTACCTGATGGCCTGAATGAAGGCTTTTCCTATACAGCCTTCATATAGTCTTGTGTAATTTTATCCTACATAAGTTGTCTATACAGGCCTTTTTCTGGGCCCTAGATTTGGACCCTCTAATTATATGAGAAATACCACCAAGTAATTCCTGAATCAGGATCATGATATATGCACTTTAATTTTACTTCATATATGTCTCATCTTTGCATAAAATATTTTTTGCTTTATTTATAATCTTTTTCAGGTAGATGTGGCCCACTCATGTGTCACATCTTACCTGAAATAGAATTATTCTTTTCACTTTTGGTCTCACGTGACCATCTTTTTATTCTAGTGGTCAACACCACTCACCCTCACATTCTGAGTTATAATATATATGGCCATACTAGATTTTTCTTGCCATTTACTCATTCATGCACTTAGTCACTTTTCACTATGGTCTCATTAATATGTCAATTTTGACCTAATTTAGGTTTACATACAGGGTCTTTATACCCTGGCTATTTTATGCCCTTATACAGGGGCTTTAATTCATCTAGTTATCTTCATGCACAATATGCACTTTTTTTCTTTGCACATCATGATATACTTGTATATATTCTCTTTTCAGTATCCTGTTTCCAGATACACACCTATTCATTAAGGTTCCCCCTTCCCACTGATGTTGCTCCATCTACTATGCTAATAATATATATGGCCCATTTCTTTCTTTGTTCAGTCCTATCCTGCCATACATACTTTCACACTTTCACTCATAGGGTTAATTTAGGTGTAGCAATCAGGTAGTCCAGGTTACCATGGCTACCATATGCTTTAAATAGCTTCCTGCCCCTACACACGCCTTAATCCTTTGAAAAAGACGTTGAACACGTAGAAACATGTTAGGATATAGGCTAGCGTAACGTGACGTTATTACGCACGACGCAACTAGGCAGCGCGAATCTCCCCAGCACAGGGAGACGCTGTTATACTATAAGCGAGTACACAGAGAGTGAGCTTGTTCAGAATGGCCCAAATTATGCTTACACCACCAAAATAGTTGTGGTGTTATACTCTAACAAGAGGTAATGCAAAATCTGGACATTTAAGAGCCATATCGTTTGAATGGTTGAATTATACCTATATCATTCAAATAATAGGGGCATTGTACCCTAATAAGAGGCAATGAAGTACCTGGTGATCTAAGAGCCAAACTGAGGATTTTTTGTATGCAAATAAATCTGGTGTTTAGAAGCATACTACCAAGCTACCTATATCTTCCTTTTGTTGTTATACTAGGTTTCACAGCCGTTACTGGGGAGAGATATATAGCTATAGCACAAGGTAACTTAGGAAGGTTTGGCCCACTATTCTAATGATTTACACCTTTTGTTGCATAGTACTACAAGCCTATACATAGACACTCTCTGTGTCTCATTTATAATACTGCTCAAACCCCACTTAATGAGTGACAGTTGTCCAGTGGTCATTAGGTTTGCAGTTTTTCTGTTCCAAGCTATTTGTACAGTTTTTATTCTTTCCCTTTTTAAAGTTTTAATCGTCGTTTTTTTCAACCAATAAAGTTTATATTTTACTATTGCCCACCTTTTTTTGTTATATATATTTAGAGTGTTATGCACTAATGGGCTTTATTCCCTAAAGATTTTTTCTGCTTAACAGGTACTGAGCCTTAAACATGTCACTGCCATTACTACATTTTGCGTCTAGCAGGGATTGAGCCCTTAAATATGTCACTGCCAATAGTTCACTTTGGGTCTAACAGGGAATGAACCATAAATAGGTCACTACCATTAGTACACGTTGGGTCTAGAAGAGACTGAGCCCATAAACATGTCACTGCCATTAGTACACTTTGGGCCTAACCGGGACTGAGGCTTAAACATGTCACTTTCATTACTACACTTTGGGCCTAACAGGGGCTGAGCCATAAATATGTCACTGCCATTAGTACACTTTGGGCCTAACAGGGACTGAGCCTTAAACATAGTACTTTCATTACTACACTTTGGGACTAACCGGGGCTGGGCCCTTAATCATGTCACTGCCATTAGTATATTTTGGGCCTAACAGGGACTGAGCTTTAAGCATGTCACTGCCATTAGATCACTTTGGGTCTAACAGGGAATGAGCCTTTAACATGCCACTGCCATTAGTACACTTTGAGCCTAGCAGAGGGTGAGCCTTTGTGCCTAACAAGAACTGAGCCGTTAAATATGTCACTGCCATTAGTTTACTTTGGGTCTAACAATGACTGAACCTTAAATAAATAACTGTAATTAGTACACTGTGAGCCTAGCAGAGACTGAGCCTTAAACATGTTACTGTCATTAGTACACTTTGGGTCTAGGAGAGACTGAGCCCATAAATATGTCATTGACATTAGTACATTTTGGGCCTAACAGGGACTGAGCTTTAAACATGTCACTGCCATTAGCACACTTTGCGTCTAGCAGGAATTGAGCGAGCCCTTAAATATGTCACTGCCATTAGTTCACTTTGGGTCTAACAGGGAATTAACCATAAATAGGTCACTGTCATTAGTACACTTTGGGTCTAGCAGAGACTGAGCACATAAACATGTCACTGCCATTAGTACACTTTAGGCCTAGCAAAGACTGAGCCTTAAACATGTCACTGGCATTACTACACTTTGGGTCTAACAGGGACTGAGCCCATAAACATGTCACTGCCATTGGTTCAATTTGGGTCTAACAGGGACTGAGCCATAAATATGACACTGCCATTAGTACACTTGGGCCTAAAAGGTACTGAGCCTTAAACATGTTACTTTCATTACTGCACTTTGGGACTAACCAGGGCTGGGCCCTTAATCATGTCACTGCCATTAGTATATTTTGGGCCTAACAGGGACTGAGCTTTAAGCATGTCACTGCCATTACTACACTTTGCGTCTAGCAGGGATTGAGCCCTTAAATATGTCACTGCCAATAGTTCACTTTGGGTCTAACAGGGAATGAACCATAAATAGGTCACTACCATTAGTACACTTTGGGTCTAGAAGAGACTGAGCCCATAAACATGTCACTGCCATTAGTACACTTTGGGCCTAACCGGGACTGAGGCTTAAACATGTCACTTTCATTACTACACTTTGGGCCTAACAGGGGCTGAGCCATAAATATGTCACTGCCATTAGTACACTTTGGGCCTAACCGGGACTGAGGCTTAAACATGTCACTTTCATTACTACACTTTGGGACTAACCGGGGCTGGGCCCTTAATCATGTCACTGCCATTAGTATATTTTGGGCCTAACAGGGACTGAGCTTTAAGCATGTCACTGCCATTAGTTCACTTTGGGTCTAACAGGGAATGAGCCTTAAACATGCCACTGCCATTAGTACACTTTGAGCCTAGCAGGGGGTGAGCCTTTGTGCCTAACAAGAACTGAGCCGTTAAATATGTCACTGCCATTAGTTTACTTTGGGTCTAACAATGACTGAACCTTAAATAAATAACTGTCATTAGTACACTGTGAGCCTAGCAGAGACTGAGCCTTAAACATGTTACTGTCATTAGTACACTTTGGGTCTAGGAGAGACTGAGCCCATAAATATGTCATTGACATTAGTACATTTTGGGCCTAACAGGGACTGAGCTTTAAACATGTCACTGCCATCAGTACACTTTGCGTCTAGCAGGAATTGAGCGAGCCCTTAAATATGTCACTGCCATTAGTTCACTTTGGGTCCAACAGGGAATTAACCATAAATAGGTCACTGTCATTAGTACACTTTGGGTCCAGCAGAGACTGAGCACATAAACATGTCACTGCCATTAGTACACTTTGGGCCTAACAGGGGCTGAGCCCATAAACATGTCACTGCCATTAGTACACTTTAGGCCTAGCAAAGACTGAGCCTTAAACATGTCACTGGCATTACTACACTTTGGGTTTAGCAGGGACTGAGCCCATAAACATGTCACTGCCATTAGTACACTTTGGGCCTAGCAGGGACTGAGCTTTAAACATGTCACTGCCATTAGTTTAATTTGGGTCTAACAGGGACTGAGCCTTAAACATGTTACTTTCATTACTGCACTTTGGGACTAACCGGGGCTGGGCCCTTAATCATGTCACTGCCATTAGTATATTTTGGGCCTAACAGGGACTGAGCTTTAAGCATGTCACTGCCATTAGTTCACTTTGGGTCTAACAGGGACTGAGCCTTAAACATGCCACTGCCATTATTACACCTTGAGCCTAGCAGGGGGTGAGCCTTTGGGCCTAACAATAACTGAGCCGTTAAATATATATATAACTGTCATTAATACACTGTGGGCCTAAGACGGACTGAGCCCATAAATACGTCACTGACATTAGTACACTTTGGGTCTAGGAGAGATTAAGCCCATAAACATGCCACTGCCATTAGTACACTTTGTGCATAGCAAACATTTAGCCTTAAATATGTCACTGCCATTAGTACACTTTGGGCCTAACAGGGACTGATCCCATAAACATGTCGTTACCATTAGTACACTTTGGGTCTAGCAGAGACTGAGCCCATAAACATGTCACTGCCATTAGTTCACTTAGGACCTAGCAGGGACTTAGCCTTAAACATGTCACTTTCATTACTACACTTTGGGCATAGAAGTGACTTAGCCCTTAACCATGTCACTGCCATTAGTACACTTTGGGCATAGCAGGGACTGAGCATTAAACATGTCACTGCCGTTATTACACTTTAGGGCTACACTTTGGGCCTAGCAGGAACTGAGCCCTTAAACATGTCACTACCATTAGTACACAACTAGCGAATTGCCCGTCAAAAAATGACGGCAATGGAATTGTAAGATAGCTAATGTTGTTTTGTGTGTACTACTGAAATATATAATACAAATTAATAAATGAATATACTTGAGCTATTTTGAAGCATTGTTGAAGAGCTGGCAATCTGTTTTGATGTTCCTGCAGCATTAGTGGTGTGTAGCTGCTGTGTAAGCGTGGTGAATTTGTGCAGTGTAATAGTGTGCGTGCGCAAGACGAAACCGTTAGCGTAGTTGTGTAGTTCCGCATTGTTGTAAAATGCCGGCTAATGTGTGGTATGCGTCTGTAGTGGAATATCCGTAGGTGTTTTGTGGTGTTTTGCGTGTTTCTTGTGGTGTTTTGCGTGTTTAGAGTGCTGTAGCCTCATTTTCGTTTTGTTCGTCGGCCATTTTTTCTCTCGCCTAGAGAATTTTTTAGTGTGTAAACTCTTTTATTTTGAGTTAAATGAAGGTGTAACTTTATTTTTTGAGGTCCTGGATGCTCCCTCTTGCTGTAGGTAAGCTTTTTATGTATGTGTTGTGTGTATTTATTGTGTTTTTCATTTTTTCATGTCCGCGGGTTGCGGACGTTTTTTGCGAGTCCGTAATGTGTGTTAACGTGTCTCGTATGTTGTTTGCGTTGCGACGTAAAGTTTGCGAGGGTTGCAGTTGCTTCGCGAGGGCCGCAGTTGATACACACATTATATATACACACACAATATACACACACATTATATATACACAAACAATACACACACACAATATACACACACATTATATATATATATATATATATATATATATATATATATATATATATATATATATATATATACACACACACACACATTATACATACACACACACACAATATATACACACAATACGCACAGACACAATATCTATACACACACACAATACACATTATATACATACACATGGTGTTAATGATCAGTGTATAATTAGTTTATATGGCAGCTCTCAGTGATTGCACATCTTCCTCTGACCACATTATCTCCCTGTCACTCCCTGTCACTCACAGTCAGCTACCCAGGCCCGGCTCCTCCAGCTCTGAGGCCTGCTCCAGTCCGCGGATCCACAGTGTTTCCTGTTCCCCAGGCCGGCCTAGCCCCGCCTCCCCAAGGTATCCGCACTGATCAGAGCTCGGAGCTCCGTGCGTGGCCTGAACCTCCGCCAACTACCCGCGCTCTCACCTCATTCCCGCGGGATTGCCTGGCTCCGGGATGGTGCGGCTACTGGCAGTGTCTGGCTCCCCCTCCGGAACCCCAACCGGGGACTGGGCGGCCCTGCGCGGGGCATTGTGGGGAGGAGGTGGCGGCTTCATCGCAACAACAGAGGCCCTTGCACGCCTCTGTTGTTGCGAGCAGCGGGTTCGGCTAGTGGCAGTGGCGGCGTCTGGCTCCCCCTCCGGAACCCGAACCGGGGCATTGTGGGGAGGAGGTGGCTGCTCCATTCCAACAACTGAGGCCCTTGCACGCAGCCTTCGGTGCTCCATCCCAGCAACTGCGAGGGCCGGGGGCTTGCTATGGGAGGGCCGCGGGCTCGCTATGCGAGCCCGCAAGCGTGAGCAACAGGCCGTACGCTGCGGCGCTCCATCCCAGCAACTGAGGCCCTTGCCCGCAGCCCTCGCTTCACGAGGGCCGCGGGCTCGCTATGCGAGCCCGCAAGCGTGAGCAACAGCCCTTACGCTCACAACTATATATGTGATGGGC
This sequence comes from Discoglossus pictus, assembly GCA_027410445.1. Lineage (NCBI taxonomy): Eukaryota > Metazoa > Chordata > Amphibia > Anura > Alytidae > Discoglossus > Discoglossus pictus. Next base: position 193,197 of record JAPZIH010000666.1, on the reverse strand, counting down.
CTAGCAGGGGGTGAGCCCTTAAATGTGTCACCACCATTAGTTTACTTTGGGTCTAGCAGTGACTGAACTTTAAATATGTCACTGCCATTAGTTCACTATGCGTCTAACAGGGACTGAGTCTTTAATATGTCACTGTCATTAGTACACTTTGGGCCTAGCAGGGACTGAGCTTTAAATATGTCACTGCCATTAGTTCACTATGTGTCTAACATGGACTGAGCCTTTAATATGTCACTGTCATTAGTACACTTTGGGCCTAGCAGGGACAGAGCTTTAAACACGTAACTGCCATTAGTTAACTTTGGGTGTAACCGGGACTGAGCTTTAAACGTGTCACTGCCATTAGTACACTTTGGGCCAAGCAAAGACTGAGCCTTACACATGTCACTGCCATTAGTACACTTTGGGCCTAGCAGGGAACGAGCCTTAAACATGTTACTGTCATTAGTGCACTTTGGGTCTAGCAGAAACTGAGCCTATAAATATTTCACTGTCATTAGTACACTTTAGTCCTAACAGGGGCTAATCCCTTAAATCTGTCACTGCTATTAGTACACTTTGGGCCTAGCAGGGATTGAGCCCATAAACATGTCATTACCATTAGTAAACTTTTGGTCTTGCAGAGACTGAGCCCATAAACATGTCACTGCCATTAGTATACTTTAGGCCTAGCAGGGACTGAGCTTTAAACATGTCGCTGCCATTAGTACACTTTAGTTTTAGCAGGGACTGAGCCCATAAACATGTCACTGCCATTAGTACACTATGGGCCTAGCATGGACTGAGCCTTAAATATGTTACTGCTATTAGTACACTTTGGGCCTAGCAGGGACTGATCCCATAAACATGTCATTACCATTAGTACACTTTGGGTCTAGCAGAGACTGAGCCCATAAACATGTCACTGCCATTAGTTCACTTAGTGCCTAGCAGAGACTGAGCCCTTAAACATGTTACTTTCATTACTACACTTTGGGCCTAGAAGGGTCTTAGCCCTTAACCATGTCACTGCTATTAGTTCACTTTGGGTGTAACAGGGACTGAGCCCTAAACATGCCACTGCCATTAGTACACTTTAGTTTTAGCAGGGACTGAGCCCATAAACATGTTACTGCCATTAGTACACTATGGGCCTAGCAGGGACTGAGCATTAAACACGTCACTCCCATTAGTTCACTTTGGGTCTAACAGGGACTGAGCCTTAAACGTGTCACTGCCATTAGTACACTTTGGGCCTAGCAAGAACTGAGCCTTAAACGTGTCACTGCCAGTATTACACTTTGGGCATAGCAGGGACTGAGCATTAAACATGTCACTGTTATTAGTTCACTTTGGGTCCAACAGGGAATGAACCATAAATATGTTACTGCCAATAGTACAAATTGGGCCTAGCAGGGATTGAGCCCATAAAAATGTGATTGCCATTAGTACACTTTGGGCCTAGCAGTGAGTGAGCCCTTAAACATGTCAATGCTATTAGTACACTTTGGGCCTAGCAGGGACTGAGCTTTAAACACGTCACTGCCATTAGTTCACTTTGGGTGTAACCGGGACTGAGCCTTAAACGTGTCACTGCTATTAGTACGCTTTGGGCCAAGCAAAGACTGAGCCTTAAATATGTCACTGCTATTAGTATACTTTGATCCTAGCAGGGACTGAGTTTTAATCATGTCACTGCCATTAGTACTCTTTGATCCTAACAGGGACTGAGTTTTAACCATGTTACTGTCATTAGTGCACTTTGGGTCTAGCAGAAACTGAGCCTATAAACATTTCACTGTCACTAGTACACTTTAGTCCTAACAGGGGCTAAACCCTTAAACATGTCACTGCTATTAGTACACTTTGGGCCTAGCAGGGATTGAGCCCATAAACATGTCACTGCCATTAGTATACTTTAGGCCTAGCAAGGATTGAGCTTTAAAGATGTCACTGCCATTAGTTCACTTAGGGCCTAACAGGGACTGAGCCTTAAACATGTCACTTTCATTACTACATCTTGGGCCTAGCAGGGACTTCGCCCTTAAACATGTTACTGCCATTAGTACACCTTGGGCCTAGCAGGGACTGAGCTTTAAACACGTCACTGCCATTAGTTCACTTTGGGCCTAACAGGGACTGAGCCTTAATTATGTCACTTTCATTACTACACTTTGGGCCTAGAAGGGACTTCGCCCTTAAACATGTTACTGCCATTAGTTCACTTTGGGCCTAACAGGTACTGAGCCCTAAACGTGTCAATACTATTAGTACACTTTGGGCTTAGCAGGGACTGAGCCCTTAACCATGTCACTGACAGTTCACTTTGGGTCTAACAGGGACTGTGGCCATAAGCATGTCACTGCCAGTAGTACACTATGGGCCAAGAAGGGACTGAGCTTTAAACACGTCACTCCCATTAGTTCACTTTGGGTCTAACAGGGACTGAGCCTTAAATGTGTCACTGCCATTAGTACACTTTGGGCCTAGCAAGCACTGAGCCTTAAACATATCACTGACAGTACTACACTTTGGGCCTAGCAGGGACTGAGCATTAAGCATGTCACTGCCGTTAGTACACTTTAGGGCTACACTTTGGGCCTAGCAGGAACTGAGCCCTTAAATGTGTCACCGACATTAGTTCACTTTGGGTCTAACAGGGAATGTACCATAAATATGTCACTGCCATTAGTACACTTTGGGCCTAGCAGGGACTGAGCTTTAAATATGTCCCTGCCATTAGTTCACTATGCGTCTAACAGGGACTGAGCCTTAATTATGCCACTGCCATTAGTACACTTTGGGCCTAGCAGGGATTGAGCGCGTAAAAATGTGACTGCCATTAGTACACTTCAGGCCTAGCAGAGACTGAGCCCATAAACATGTCACTGCCATTAGTACACTTTGGGCCTAGCAGGGACTGAGCTTTAAATATGTCACTGCCATTAGTTCACTATGCGTCTAACAGGGACTGAGTCTTAATTATGCCACTGCCATTAGTACACTTTGGGCCTAGCAACGACTGAGCTTTAAATATGTCACTGCCATTAGTACACTTTGGGCCTAGCAGGGACTGAGCTTTAAATATGTCACTGCCATTAGTTTACTATGCGTCTAACAGGGACTGAGCCTTCATTATGCCACTGCCATTAGTACACTTTGGGCCTAGCAACGACTGAGCTTTAAACATGTCACTTCCATTAGTACACTTTGGGTTTAGCAGGGACTGAGCCCATAAACATGTCACTTCTATTAGTTCACTTAGGACCTAGCAGGGACTTAGCCTTAAACATGTCACTTTCACTACTACACTTTGGGCATAGAAGTGACTTAGCCCTTAACCATGTCACTGCCATTAGTCACTGCCATTGCTACACTTTGGGTTTAGCAGGGGCTGACCCTTTAATCATGTCACTGCCATTAGTACACTTTGGGCCTAGCGGGGGCTGTCCCCTTAAACATGCCACTGCCATAAGTACACCGAGCCCCATGTTTCTTTATTATTTGAATCATGTGTTTATAGTACTTCCAGACAAGCCTAGGTCATCTTGCAGTGAAGGATTCTGGGTCTTTCCCACAGCTCCATGATGGGGTGTGTAGATAGATAGATAGGTAGATAATTTACTAGTGGTATTTGAGAGTTTCTCTGTGTCATGATCCTCCTGACCACCATTTTTTGGACTCATGTGATCCGGTGGTGTGGTCTGTTTATAGTTACATTATGTTATGTAATGCTAATTACTGTCTGTTACGTTGCTTGCCTATGTGTGATTGGCTTGTGATGTGTGATTCTGTGTGATGCATGTTTGGTTCATTAAGTGTTAAATATTTTAGAATGTTGTGTTGTCGGCTGTAACTGTCAGAGTTAGGCAGTTGAGAGTTCAGTTACATGGAAAGAGAGGTAATGGAGATACTGCTGTGGTGGTGTCTTAGATAAGATATATGTTCCTAAAGAAAGGGAAGGGGACATGTCTGGAAGACATCAACAGTAAAAGAAAAAGAAGGTGACATCTTGAGGGCATATACTCCTAAAGAAAAAGGAGGTAATATGGCTGTGTGACTGAAGTGGATGTTGTGATGCCTTGCAGATGAGGCCTTGTCTGTGGTAATTTATACAGAGTCCAGAAGATACACAGACTGTTGCAGAGTGTGTGTGTCTGAGGAAAAAGTCGGCTCTGATATGAAATGTCTACAGCAATAAAAGCAGTTCCTGATGTTTTTATAAAGCTGAGCCTGCATTGGTATTTTAAATTCTGCATCTAATTGAAGACATCAGCTGTCTGGTGAAGGGATATAAGGAACTTGGTGTATCTGCTGGGTAGGTTTGGTCATAACAGCCTTATCAAGCCCGACTGAAGAAAGCAGATCACCACACTCTGTTTCTGGTGGGGGAGTTGCAGCTGCTTAAAAAAAACGACCTAGCAAAAATATGCAAAAAAAAATGACGGACGAAAAATATGAAAACTAGGCTAATGGAGATTGAAGTGTGCAAATCACCGCCAGGCACGTACGAGTTAGCCAGGAACGATCTTGGAATCCCGGGGGGGGGGGACGACCTCGCTAAAAAATTTAAATAAAATAAAAACACACTCACATACAGCACGGGGGGGGGGGGGGGGTGGACGCCAGGACACCTTGGGAGTGAGTTTGCCCGCAAATTTAAACCGAAATTGCTGAGTTTCAGCACTCAAAAATTTACTAAGCGAGAAAAAAAAATGGCGGCCGAAAAAAAATGAAAACGAGGAGGAGACTGAGGAACGCAGATCACCGCCAGGCACGTACGAGTTAGCCAGGAACGTAGTAGATACAAAATATACCATTTCAACGGACGGAAAATGTTTGGGAGCCAAGTAACACATAGAAAAATGACGCCATATTACAACACTAACTAACCCACCTAAACACACGTTTGGCCTCACGCGCGCAGCCTTTTTACACTGCACCCTTGGGTTATTGCTGACACTTTCTCCTCAGCTGATCAACAGTCCAACTGTACGGGCATGTCACTAGTGTGTATATATATATATATATATATATATATATTTATATTTATTTATTTATTTATTTATTTTCTCGCTTAGTCGATTTTAGAGTGGCGAAACTCCAAATTTGTGTGCATCCTTACTCCCAGACATCTTGGCTGTCCCCCCATGCTGTGTGTGAGGTTTTTGTTTTGTATTTTTTCTTTTTTGTGTGTTTTTTTTTTTTTCATTACACATATGTTGACCGGATTATTAACTGTCAAATAATGTTGAAATGTCATCATTTTATAGTGCTTTTTGTGCTATACTGTCACTTTAAAGGCTTCTGATGTGAGTGGTCTCTGGTACCCGTAAATCTTTCTTCTGCTTTTTTCAGTTACAGCACTGCCCTAATTTGCGAGTAATCCGTAAAATCTTATTAGAATAGGGTTTGGGTGTCAGGGAGTAACTTGGAATCTATTTTCATTGCATAACTCAATGTAGATTTATGCCTTGCTTTTCAGCTTTGTCGTGAAGTTCACTGGTAGCAGTGACCCGTAGCAGTTTGCTCTCATGGTTTTAGGGATGGGTGAGTAACATAGCTAGGTAGGGTTTACTCTGCAGTTAGGGCACTCGTTAAGTACTTTTTCAGGGATTAGCATAGGGGCCTTGGTTTGTAATTAAATAATTCCTGATGGCAGGTGACTTTGGATGCAGAGGAAGCCTCTATCTGCAGTGGAAAAGTGTCAGCTAAAACAAGCTCGCTTTCTGGATCACTCTCTTGTCATGGTGAAGGGGCTTGTGTTCCTCAGTGAAGCTGTGAGCTACACCATGTAGGGTCACCCAAGATGGGCAGGTCATAGCAGAGAGGACAGACAATTGGTGGTCTACTGAAGAAGGAACTGGAAACCCACTCTTTTCCAAGAAAACCTTATGGATAAACACAACCAGAGACATAACAATAGTTGTGCCTGACATGCTGAGGTCCACAGGATCACGGAGAGTCGGACATGACTGAATGACTAAACAACACTACATACAAGTACCATTACATTTAAAAGACAGCTAACCAATAAGGAAGGCTGTGGGATCCTAGAATGGATGTATTAAATAATTATTTTAAATCAAGTAAATTAAAAAGTACAAACTTTAATGTATGTTTACTGCAATAAGTATTTTTAACATCATCATTAAATTAATATAACATACTCATTATTATCTATAATTTTAACTTATATCTGGAACCTTTGCCGTATTTCTTAGAAGATCCACCGTTTTACACAAAAATGTTCTATCTTATATTTTAAATAACTAAGCTTGATAAATGGGCAATTGATTTTGGAAGGCAAATACAATTTACACAACATTTTAACTTTTATTTGCAATTGTTTTTTTCTTCTAGCGCTCCATTTTCTTCGATTCCGTCTCTTACTTTCTTAGTTAGATGTTAACATGTAACCTTGTGAGCATTTCATCCCTGCCAGCAGCCGCATGCAATGACCACTAGGTGACACAACAGTGGCGTGCCAAGACTATGATCAATTTGTTGTTACGGTTAGAATTCGGGTTTAGACTTTGGGTTTAGGATTAGACTTAGGGTTAGGTTAGTGGCAGAGGAAAATATTTACATAGTAATATAGGGGCGAGCTGTGCGCAACTCTATTTTACTGTGTAAAGCTTATCATCTGCCAGTACCCTAACTCTAAACCTCAACCCTAACTCCAGCCCTCACTCTAAGAACAAATTGAACAAAGTATTGGCACGCCACCTAATGGCCGCTGTACTCCACTGCTGGCAGGGATGAAACAGGAAAGATTAGCAGAAACCAAAATGGTAGATTCCACAGCAATCTATTTGCATGCAAAATAAAGGCTGTATTATTAATGTTTACATTCTAAAAAAAATGCCTCTATTTTTATTGATAGTTCTTCAATAAATACATTTTAAATAAAGGCTTATTTAATGGCTCCAAATCTCTATTTAACTAAACTGTTTGTATACTAATAGGTAAATCGGCAGCCGTGTAACCGAATATGAGAACTGGCAGGCCTCTGTGTGCTTAGTGGAAGAGAACTGGCTGACACTGCACATAGCTCCCGCCCCCCTATTTCAGATCCTTCCTCTTTCCCGTGATGTTGTTATGGATGATAATTAGGAAAATGTATTTTCATGTTATTATGTTTGTCTGCATTCCTTACTCACTTATATATTTATAAATGAGAAGAATATTACTGACAATCGAGGTTACTTAAAGATGAAGGATGGAACTACAAACAACATGGCTTCAGAACTACAAATGGGAGTGGCCTGATGATGCATACATCCGTGACCAAATAAGGACAAATGAACGGTTCCTCCCTAAACTGACCAGTATGATGACGACACACTGCAGCAATTTTGAACCAATCAATAAAGCTATTAATTCCTAGACAAAGGAATCATGTGACGTTTGATCAGATAACGTTTTCTACATATAAACGTGTAAACTGCCATTTTAATACAGAGCGCTTTGGGAACTACTATACAGAAACACCGTGTCTGTGTCTTATTTCTCTGGAATGTGCACATTCCACACTAATTGGAAAAGCAACAGATATTTAATACAGACTTTGAAGTCTTATCTAATTCAATGTCACACAGTGCCGCAATAGATGATAACTTGGAACAGACCAAGTTGTGTAGAGGGATGTTATGGTAAAGTGTGGTATTTTGTAATCCTGACATAGTATTTTGTATTCTTGATTCAACTCCCCCTATTTCAGCTCCTTCCTCTTTCCCGTGACGTCACACGGTGCTGCAATAGATGATAACTTGTTGTATAGAGGGAAGTTATAACAAAGTATGATGTTTTCTATTTATGATGCCGTCTTTATCATTTTCTGCCAATAATAGTAAATTACTATTGAAATGTTTCTCTTCTGTTTCATTATATAAATAGTGATATTGTTGTGAACACATTCCAGACACCCCTCCATTTCCGCATTTAGTGGTACAGGCCGGTATTGGCCGGTAGCTGAGTGCAGCTCTGGGCTCACAGTGCTCAGTGTTATGGTGGACTTGCTATATTGTACGAGACTTTCCTGGGATTTATTGTAGGAATGGCGGAGGTGGGGAGCGGAGAGAGCCGCCGGGAGCTTTATTCGGGTGTCCCAGTGACAGGAGGCGTGTATTGCTCGCTGCGCTGGGTGATTATGGCAGTCATACATAGTGTAATGGGCTGCCTTAGTGACACATTATATGCAGTGCAGACCCCACCTGGCAATATAGGGGTTAAATACAATGGTCCTGTTATTTACCTGTATGTTTGGATGGATTTACCAGACTATGGGCCTCATTCTATTATCGGCCGTAGGAGATGCGGGGCCGCAAGGACCGGCCGCAAGCTATTTGCCTATTCTATTCCCTTCCGGACGGGGACTCCGGCCGGCTTGCGGCCGGCGCCTTGTTATCCCTTGCGGCCGCACGCGCCGGATGAAAGCCTTTGATCTTAAACGGCCGCAAGAGTTTTGGCCGCAAGAAAATCCTGGTTGCTATTCAAATGCTCCGGGAACCCTCTCTGCAAGGCTAAAACCGAGCCGCAGCTTACTTGCAGCAAAAAGGTCCCGCAGGCACACAATTAAGCACATAACAAAGCCATAATAAAGCCATCCTGCACTCTGAGGAGACTATAAAGTGATTGTAGGTGTTAGCATTCATAGCACAACATTCCCCTACACTCAAATCCGTAAATAATTATTTTTTAATTTATGTCAAATATCCATGGTAAAAGTCCAGAGGGCTTTGAGCACCTCAGACCCGCCCACGCTGCGGCTGGAAAATAAACAGTTAATGTAATCTCGGATTTGGGCTGATGTGCAAGCTTGAGAGGGGGTTGCTATTAATCCTCATGTCCCCCATTATGATCCCTAGCATTTACAGAGCTTTACAGTGCCGTCTTGAATTTATTTTTGCTTTTAAAGATTTCTGAGCTTACGGACGGTTGCAAGATATACGGCCGGCCGTAAGGGGATATCCTTGCGGCGCCGTATAATTGAATTGCAAGGTAATGGGAGCCCCGCAAGGAATCGCAGCTTTGCGGCCGATTTACGGCCGATAATAGAATGAGGCCCTAAGTAAACAGCGGCTTCCTTTTACACTCCAACATTATTGATGAGTCCCTGAAGTCCTCTCATAGTCAGGATAACCAAATGTCTGTACAAAGACAGATAGGATCCAAAAGCTGGCCTGCTGATCAATGATAAAAAGATGAAGAGCATGGCAAATCGATGGGGAAGAAGTGGAGGCAGTTACAGGTTTTATTTTCCTTGGATCCAAGACCTCTTCAGATGGAGACTGTAGTCATGACATTAAAAGATGTTTGCTTCTGGGGAGGAAAGCTATGGCAAGCTTGGACAAGCTAGTAAAAAGTAAAGATATTACACTATCAACAAAGGTCTGCATAGTTCATGCCATGCTATTCCCAGTAGAAACCATAACGGACCATAACGATGTCTGAGCGCAGGAGAATTGTGGAGAGGAGAAAACTGCTTATGGTTCCTTGGGCTGAAAGAAGATCCAATAAATCAACACTTCAGGAAATCAAGACAAACTGTTCCCTGGAAGGTTTGATCATGAGACTGAGGCATATCATCAGAAGATATGATTCCCTAGAGAAGACTCTCATGCTGGGATGAGTTTATCAGACTTAAAGTAAACAGTGGCTTCATTTTTTAGCTCCAACATTGATGAGTCCCTGAAATCCGCTCATAGGTAGGATACCCCAAATCTCCCTACAAAGACAGCATGTGCCCAATTGTTCCCTCACAGACATGCTCCAACAAATCTCTCAGATATCTCCGCAATTAAATGATGCATCCAACATGGCTGCAGATTGCAGGATGCCCCAAGTCAGCCCTCAGGCAGGATCTCCCCCCCCCCGCCCTTCAGACAGGATGCCGCCCTGCATTGCTCTTCTTAAGGCCTGGTACTCCTCCTCTCACCTCTATGTCCCATACAACACAATATAATACTGCACTGTATAATAACTTTTACATAATGCATTATATAGGCAGCGCAAGGAGGTATCCAAAAAAAATAAAGGTCCTTTCCTGTTTTATGCTACCACACGTGCATGTGTATCTGTTATGTGAACGCATGCTGCACTGCCCTGCGCCTATGAAGCTGTCTCCTTGTGGCTGATAAGTGGTTAGGGGTTTTCGGGTTAGGTTTATAGGGTTAGGGTTGGGAAGGGGTGTAGGGGGATAGGGGCTTAGGGAATTAGTTTTACGGGGTAAGGCTTAGGCTAAGAGGGTTAGGAGGTTAGGGTTAGGGGCGCTAAGTGGTGTAGGGGGTTAGCTTTAGGGTTAGGGCTGGCGAGGGGTGTAGAGAGGGGCTTAGGGACTTAGTTTTAGGAGGTTAGGGACTTAGGGTTAGGGGGTTAGGTTTAGGGTTAGGACCGGCAAGGGGTGTAGGGGGTTAGGGGTTTAGGGAGTACATTGGTACACGGGACGTGAGAGCACCCAGCAACAGTGCTGGTCGCGTGTGGTAGCATAAAACAGGAAAGGTCCAAACTAAATAGCATACAGCTGTAACCGATCTGGCACTATACAAATGTGCCACATCACAGCTAACTGGAAAAAACAGTCTGCATGTAACAGGTTTCTTAGTGACATTGGACTCTGGATTTGCATGCCAGACCATGACCTGGCAAGACTCAAAGTCCCTGACCCCCCCAAAAAATGATACAAAACAACCATCGGACGTACAACTGGCCGCAGCGAGTTTTATTGTTATCATATGAAAATGGCATATGTAATTTCACTACAACGGGGGAGGAGCCCCGGGCTTGGCAGTAACCCCATCCCTTGAGCCCACGCTCAAGAGGTCAACCTCTGTGCCGTCGTCACACCTTCCCAGGGTAGGGACGGCCCTTTCTCACCATTGGCCCGGTCAACTCCCCCACCCGCCCCAACACAACTTATTAAAACTCTGCTGCAACAAACCACATATAAACATGAATAATGACTTAATATATTACAATATTTCTTATTTACTTTTTTTTTTTTTAACACATTCTTTATTTATTTATTATATATATAAATGTTTTTTTTTTTTTTTTTCAATATATAAAACTTAACAATATCAAATACTCTTACAACAGGGAGGGTGGGTGGGTGCCTGGTTCCCTGCCTGCCGGGGAGTAAAGCTAAAATGGCGCCCGTGCTTGCCTGAGGGAACGGAGCCACCGCACCTCTCGTGCGAGGCCCGCCCCCTTGCTTCCTCCGCCGGCACTTGGTCCTACCATGTCAAGCGACCCCCTCTGCTTGGGGTGCCAGCTGTCTGAAACGTCCCCACTGAAAACGAGACAGTGCGTCAGCTATACTGTTATCCCTGCCCGAAACATGCTCTAAACATATGTTCAAACGTAGGCAGGCCAGAACTAAGTGTCAAAGCAACCTGATGCCCAGTCGTAATGACGACGTGATGTTGTTCCCCGTGTGGACCACTGCCATGTTTTCCGAGAAAAGATGACTTGCCTATCCTTACTGTCTTCTCCATACATCCTGAGACAACGATAGGAAATAGTTCCAGGAAGGCTAGAATTCTTGGTTAGGCCTTCTTGGTTACGAAAATATGCACCAAATCCGTGAGCCCCCGACGCGTCGGTAAACAAGGCCAGCAGGATGTTAGACTGTCTACACGTGTGGATCAATGCCCTACCATTGAAGGATTCCAAGAACGCCACCAAACCGCTGCGTCCTCTCTTATAAATGCCGTTGTCGTTGCAACCAACTGTAGCTACCACGATCCCACGACAAAAGATCCCTCCCATGGGAATGATTCTACATGCGAACGCAAGCTTTTCAAGAATAAACTGGAGCCGCCGAAAAGACACCCTCCTCGCACCTGCAAGCGCCGCCAACTCGCCTCTTAAATCGTTTACTTTTTCCAATGGTAAACTGCACTCCATCGGAATTTTTTCAAGATGCCCACGAAGCTAAGGCAGATGGTTGGACCCTCAGTCTTGTGGTCTGCCAACGGAACCCCAAAAGAATGCGCCACTCTGGAGAATGTGGCCAGCAGGTGCGCCCACACTTGTTGTCCCCTTGGACCCCACGAACAGGAAGTCGTCCAAATAATGCACCATGCTATCATAACCTGACTCCTGGACTTCGAACTATCTCGGTCGCCTAGTAAAACGGCACGTATGAAACTAACGACCGATTCTTGTCAATACCATCAATGACTGATTGCCCGTTCAAGTATGACAGGTGATGCATGAGTCTAAACTTTCCAAGTTTTTCTTTGGCACCACACCCAAAGGGGATATCCGTAAACAAGGTATAGGGGGTTCCGCAAACGGGCCTGCCATCCTGCCCAATTTGACTTATTTTCTAATTTTTTCTTCTGCTACACCAGGAAACTTGGCCACTGATTTTAGGCCCCACTCTGTCCTGGGCTGACCCGGTCCAATGGTTGCCTGATTACCTTTGATCACCCCATTGATCAACGGTGGTCGACATACCTCATCCATTTTTTAACCAACCTCTTGCTTCCATCCGACCTGTGAGAAAGAGATGTCTGCGCCGCACCGCAAGGCTCCCCAACCGCTCATGACTTCCTCCATGACAGTGATATACAAACTGCGTACTTCTTTGGCCCAAGAAAATTCTCACCACAAGGGGGGGGGGGGGGGCAAACAGTGTGCCTGTTGCACTGTAAACTACCTCCTCTTCATCTGTTGGTCATTCTTGGCCTTCACCTCACACGGTCACATGCTCACCTTGAATTCTAGGACCGGACCTCCCGAGGTCAACCCACCTTGTTTGTTTTTAACCACCCTCTCCCTATTGGCTGGAAGAGTCGGCTGTACCGAACCTCAAGGCTTCATACTTGTCACAGACCTCTTTCCGTCACCGTGGTATACCACCACATGGTCACTTGATCAACCTCTGGATCCCAAGACCGGGCATATGTTCACATGGGATCTCCAAACCAGCCACATGGTCACATGATCACCTTTTTGATCCCAAACCAGTTATATGGACACATGATCCCCTTTGGATCCCAATACCAGGCACTTGAGGCCACCACGCCTTGTCTGTATACCAACCACCCTCTCGCTACCGGCAAACCTGCGGGAAGGAGAGATGTCTGCACAACAAATGAAAACTGCTCTGGAGACCTCTCACTGATGACACACGCCAAGATCGACAATGCCTGTAGCCAGTTCTCAAACATCTTAGGAATCTTCCTTAAGCCTTTTCGCTCTGGCTCGCCCAACACCGGCACTTTGTCCTGGATATCCCTGAATCTTGATGAGGGTAGCAATGAGAATATTTTGATAAATTCCTTGTTCCAGAACCGCTCCCTTTAACCCAGCCAAAACGTCTGTGACTGTACGTCCCTGCTACTACCAGTATAGCCCAAAGTGAGTGTTTCACCTGTATCATGCCTGGCAGGCTCTTGACGTGGCTTCTGTTTGGCTGGACTGTTCCTGTCTCGGGATCTCGGTCGCCTGCTCTTCATACTCGTTGCACATGATTCCCTCTCCGAACTGGAGTCCGTCCTGACGCGCCGATAGGACCTGCGGCTATGGGAGCGAGATCTGCCCATAGATGATCTGTCAAGGCAAAAAGAACCATGTGAGGGCTGTCCTTGCCTGCCATACCTGTCGTCCCGTCCACTCCCGTCCAGTGATGACTCGTAGTTGGAATACGGTAAGGACAGCCCAGTCAAAGAACTGATGGCTCTAACCTCCCGAACAGCTCTACCATCTTCTTTTGAAGCCCCTGTCAGTCCTCTGGTGTTACTAATTAGGTCCTCCACGGCCGCGGCCCCCCCAGCTGGGTAACCAACCGTCAATGCTTACCGCATTGGTGGCTGAGCGGTTTGCTTCTTTCCAACTCTCATGGTCTCCGCGACCATCTCTTTTTCCACTTTGCTTCTCTTTTTTCTCAGCTGCGACGATAGGGATGGCGGCAAGCCCTGCGAATTCAAGGTTGGCACGTTATGACCACTCCCGCTTCCCGCTAGCCCAACTCCAGGTTGAGGTGTCGGAGCCCTGGTGGCACTCCTTTTAATTTTTACCCCTCTGGTTCCTATGAAGCCTAGACTCGCTCTGCGGTGGCCGCATGGATAAAGAACCCCCGCTAGAGCGCTGTGGGAATTTGCTCTGAGAGTTGCCTGCTGGCCTAGAGCCACTGCTGGCAGCATGGCTGCGACTGGATCTCCTTACCTCCTCCCTCGGCTGGTTCTGAGACCTAGAAAACCCCTGCGTGACTCTGTGGGGAGGAATGCCGCTCCCAATGCCCTTGGGGGAAACAGCCACCACCGACTGTTCCCTCGCAGATAAAGGAGGGTTCTTCTCCCTCAATAGAGTCTGCCGCAGGTGCTGCAGCAGCCTGTCCACAGCCCAGACGGTCTTCTAACCATCTCACCCCATGGCTGATGGCTCTGGACCACACCTCCACCAGGATGCGCTCTGAACCCACTGACTCCCCCACATCCATACCCACAGACATAACACAGGACAATGAGGGGTGAAAAATGAAGAACACACAAGCACACCACAGCCACCACACTCACAAAAGGCACACACCTAGGTATGACACCTAACTATAAGCACCCCTAGGGAAAGTGAAACAAAGCTGAACCACACAATAGATAAGAAATATAAGGCCCTCCCCCCCAAGAAATAAAGGAAGGAAGGAAGAAAAAGAAGACAAAACACTGTCTAATCCCTACCCTACACTATAGTGCATTTATGAAATATGCACACAAAATCAAACCACTCTATGTTCACCATGCAGCTGCTCCTGCGCTCCTGCTGCTGCCTGGTTCCCTGCCTGCCGGGGAGTGAAGCTAAAATGGCGCCCGTGCTTGCCTGAGGGGGCGGAGCCACCGCACCTCTCGCGCGAGGCCTGCCCCCTTGCTTCCTCCGCCGGCACTTGGTCCTACCATGTCAAGGGACCCCTGCTGCAGATACCAGCACGCTGGTTCCACCCCGGGGGTCCTTCACTTAAGAAGGGAAATGGAAAGCCAGTCAGCCGATACATTTAAAATTATCAAAGTATAAATGTACTTATACAATGTTTGTATTTTAGATTAAAACAAAAAGCATTTGGAGAGTAGAGATGCTGGGACACAGGAATAAAAAATAGATGAAAGCATGGAGAGGAGAGAAAAATTAATCAAAAATAGTGTATGTACAGAAAACAAGCAGTTTTAGATGACCTTATCACTTGAGAACATAACACTGCATTTACTTATGAGGAATGAACATGTGTTTCTAACTTGGAATAGATTGATATGTCCCAATAACCCATAATGGGCTGAATGGACCCTGCTATTGTGTTCAGTTGTTAAACAACATTAAAACAAGTTAATAAAATGTGCTGCTAATGGGCGATTTTAGAAACAATTGTCTCTAGATCTGGAAAGCAGTGTGGCACGGTTGTATAGTGGGAAATATCGAAGGCACACGAAGGGATAGGAAAGGCAGAAATGGATAGATGAGGTCATAGAAGCAATGAGCATGAGCTTGAGTGAGCTCTGAGGCTAGTGGCTGGCGTGCCACAGTCCATAGGGTCACGAAAGTCTGACATGCCTGAACAACAGGTTATTATGAGTATTTGATGTTACTTTTGCGTGAATCAAAGTGCAAATGAAGACGTTTCTCTCTGTATTGTTCCTATGGAGTAAGGAGAATGTTGCTCTAGTAAATGTACTGGAATGGAAAAAAAACTGGATTTTATATTGGTCATAAATATTTAAAAGCCTTTTCTAAAAAAAAAAGTAGAGAAGACTTAATATGGACTCTTTATATAAAAGAAAAGCCTTTTTTTCTGTAATACTGTAATCAGAGCCCATCAATATTTGTAAATGCTTTTTATGTATTTTTTAAATATTTTTGTTGCTCTGTACAGAAATTGAAAGAGAGCCTCTCCATAGAGTTGAAAGAGCAGTTTTTTTTTGCCTTTCCTATCTTTTGTTGGCATAGTGAAGCTATATATCTTTTTCAGTGTTTTCTTCTACAAATCAGTAGGTATTTTTATTGTATGGGGCAATATCCTAGAATATGGGGATAGGGGCCCTATGTTCTGTTCACATGTATACAATCTATTGTATTAATTTTAAAGGACCATTGTAGCAAATATTTTTATAAAGCAAAAAAATAAACACAAACTACTTTAAAAAAAAATCTTTTTATATACAAATTTTTACTTCAAGATTACATTTTCTCTTATGTGTTCTACTTTCTCAGAAGGGTGTTTTAATAACTTTCCATTAGTCAAACTGTATCACTGGCAGTTACAACTTCTACATTCCTATTGTGATGTTAGCTACATGTGCATTCAAAGTCTCCTCCTACCCAAGCAAGTTGATCAGCAGAAAATAAAATTGTAAATTACAGATTAGCATCATTTCCTATATAATAAGATAGAGGCTGCATTATTTGTTTTACATTCTAATGACCTTATAATTTTTTTGATAAGTAGTTGTCCAAGAGTATATATTAGTAATATGACTACATGGGTCCTTAATAACAATGTATTGTGTGGTAACTGAAGGGCAACACTGCTAAGAGCGGTTAGTGCTTTTTTGGTAGAAGTCTGGTGATTTTGTGATTCAATTATAGTAAATAGTACTTGGTGATTATTATCTAGTATTTATAGTGCGCAAACATATTCTGCAGCGCCAAATATACTGTAGGATGAAACCAAACATAAAAACAATATCAATACAGATTTAATGAATAGACGGCACTGGCATTGAGCACAGACTCTTGCATACAGAGGGCTTTCTCATGCACCCTATAAGATTAAAACTAGCAAACTCTATTAAATAGATGTGATTTTAGTGAGGTTTTGAAGGACTTGAGATGGGAGGAAAGTCTAGTGGAGTGAGATAAGGAGTTCCAAAAAATTGGGCCAACACAAGAAAAATCCTGAAGGAGGAGTGAGAAGAGGTGATAAGAGAGGAGAAAAGAAGAAGGGCATTAGCAGAACGGAGGGGGAGGGTAGGGGAGTATTTTGAGATGAGAGCAGAAATATATGGAGTTCATTATTGTTTAGGGCTTTTCTATGATTTTTAATATTCTGAAGGTTATGGGAAGCCAGTGGAGACAGATTATAGATTGGAGTGGGGCATGACAGGTGATGGGGAGGCCAACTGGGAGAGAGATGCAGTAGTCAAGGCGAGAGATGATGAGAGAATTAATTAGATTTTTAGTTGTGTCTTGTGTAAGATAGTGACGTATTTTGGAGAGATTTTTAAAATGAATTTTAAGTAAGATTTGGTAAGTAAATATATATGCGGAATGAAAGAGTGGGCAGGATCAAGAAGAACCCCAAGACAATGGGCTTTTGGGTAATAGCTGCTGTAGTAGAAAGTGGGAAAATAAGGAGCTCAGTGTTTGACATGTTAAGTTTGAGATGAGAAACTTGGTGATGATGAGAAACTTTTTTGGATAGATATTTTATTGGTGGATATCTTATTGGATCCTTAGCAATTTGCTCAAGTTAATAAAAAATGTTAATCTTAACTTATTAGAGCTGCCATTCAGTTCCTTACTTTTGCAGTCACTACATATTTATTTGTTCTCAGGATTTACTTTGAGATGGAAAAACTCATGCTATCTCCTGGAAGGCACACATGTTCCGTAACTTACGTTAATTATGATATAATATTTGCTGTTATATCAAATTTAAGCCTTGCTGAAGGCTGTGTTAATGCATGGCAAGGCCGAGGCCTTGGCCTTAAAGTAATACGGATAGATGTGTTACAAGATTTTATAAAACCAACTAGTATTGTGGTATATTGTGATCCCTATAGTATCAGTATTTAAGCTTATGGATGCTATCTATTCACTAATCTAGGCCAAATATTGAGCAGTAATAATGTATTAAATTGAATTAAAATAATTAGATCATGTAAATCCCTATATGTTTATAATTTGATTATCCAGAGAAATGACATAAGGAGAAAAAGTCTTCTAAAAGCTAACCTTTTTTTAATTAAGATGTTTTTGGTATAGCTAGTGATAATCCTATCCACTCTGCCAACATCTGGTGCAAGATGAATGTCCTTTTGAAGTAGGGGAGTTTTATAGTGTGGGTCCAAAATAAAGTAAGTTAGTTTTGATGTTTCACACATTCCTGAGGGGAACATTATTTGTTGTAGGATTTTATATGCATCTAATTGCCTACGTAAATAATACAAATCATTAAACCTTTGGAATTGGAGGAATATAAGGCATCTAATTACAAGATGCCTATGACTACTCAATACGCCTTTTTGTTGGCGGCTTCCTCAGTAAGCTACAGCAGCGTTTTTCACACCTGGTCTCCAAGTAACAAGACAGGATTGTTGAGTATAAGACCGCATGAGAACAGGTCACTCAATCAAAACCGAGGTTGATCAAGCACATTTGTGCTCCAATCATAGGGGTGCACGGGCGCTTCGGCTGTGTTGGTTCGGAACCCCTGGTCTGTGGAGTAAGATGGAAATGACAATTCTGGAGTGATTAATCATTACGTCTCCATTGTGTAATGTATCCATATAAATACACCCCTATCTGATTTAGATTCTTAATTGTACATAGTTTATAATTTGGTGTAATAAAGTGCATTTCAAAAAAGTTCACATTACTATAGTGGCCCTAGAAAAAAGCACCTTCATAGATTCTGAAAGACTCACTAGAAGACACTTCTGGGAGTTTCTTTAGTTACCTAAATTTTTATTGGTTTCATAAGACAAGGGTGGAAAATTCCTAGTAGCCATGGTTACTAATTTGCACTTCTGGCTCTTAAATACATTTTCAAATTACCGTATTTTTCCGCCTATAAGATGACCAAAATTCAGAAATAAATAAATATATAAATATGCAAATTTGTATTTTATAAGTTTTTATTGTGCTACACATATATTTAAGGCCACTTTCTGTCATGATTTTCACTGATTTCCCTTCCATCCAACTCAATATCTTTGTGATCCTGTGTTACACCGGAAAAATGCAATTGCACATCGCGACTGAGTAATAGGTGATGTGATCATAAAGATATTGAGCTGGAATGGAACGTGCCCTTAAATATATGTGTAACACAATCAAAACTTATAAAATATCTGCCTTTTTTTGTAGTCTGTATCCTCTTTACCTGAAAATCTGCAGCCTGGTCCTGATTTTTTGGGTTATTCGTAGGATGTGGTGATTTTTACTACACTCTTTGGATTTTTTTACAATATTTGTGTTCACATGCCGAACTATAAGATCTGTAAGTATTCAAATTTAAGAAAAAATATCTTAAAATCATAGAACTTGGTTGTTTGCATAACGGTGTATTTTCAGTTATCGTAAGGAGCCACTGAAGTGGTGCTATAATAGGGTTTAATTTCTGTATGTCGTTTTTAAATAAAACATATTAAATTTAGCATTTAGAACTTACATTTGAACTTTAGTGTTTCAGAAAAAAAGCTGAGCTGCTTCTCTCCATTCCCTTTTAGGTATCCAGGAGGTTGGAGAGAATCTGCTCAGAAGGCTATTTTAAAAGTATTATTCTGGCCTCTTCTTCTCTTCTTTGTTCCAGCATCCAGCAACCATCTTGTAACTTCTCCTCTGGCTTTTGCACACACTGCTACAAGCCTCCAGCAACCATCTTGTAACTTCTCCTCTGGCTTTTGCACACACTGCTAAAAGGTATCTACAGCCATCTCAATGATTCACATTTGACTCTACTGTATCCACCTGTAACATTAATTATGAATATCCATATCTGATATGATTTTTGTTCACATAGTAACTTTATTTCTACTTAGTTAAATTGTAAGCTTTCACACTGTACTTCTTCACCACCATCTCCCACCCTATTCACACCTTCATATCTATCTGCACCAAATGCTCCTTTTAAATGCATAAATACTGGTCCGGTTCCAAACTATATCTCACTATCTCTTCTTTGTTCCAGCCTCCAGCAACCATCTTGTAACATCTCCTCTGGCTTTTGCACACACTGCTGTAAGGTATCTACAGCCATCTCGATGATTCACCTTTGACTCTACTGTATCCTCCTGTAACATTAATTATGAATATCCATATCTGATATGATTTTTGTTCACATAGTAACTTTATTTCTACTTTGTTAAATTTTAAGCTTTCACACTGTATTTCTTCACCACCATCTCCCCACCCCCTTCACACCTTCATATCTGTCTGCACCAAATGCTCCTTTTAAATGCATAAATACTGGTCCAGTTCCAAACTATATCTCACTATCTCTTCTTTGTTCCAGCCTCCAGCAACCATCTTGTAACATCTCCTCTGGCTTTTGCACACCCTGCTTCAAGCCTCCAGCAACCATCTTGTAACTTCTCCTCTGGCTTTTGCACACACTGCTGTAAGGTATCTACAGCCATCTCGATGATTCACATTTGACTCTACTGTATCCTCCTGTAACATTAATTATGAATATCTATATCTGATATGATTTTTGTTCACATAGTAACTTTATTTCTACTTTGTTAAATTTTAAGCTTTCACACTGTATTTCTTCACCACCATCTCCCCACCCCCTTCACACCTTCATATCTGTCTGCACCAAATGCTCCTTTTAAATCCAAATGCTCCTTTTAAATGCATAAATACTGGTCCAGTTCCAAACTATATCTCACTATCTCTTCTTTGTTCCAGCCTCCAGCAACCATCTTGTAACTGCTCCTCTGGCTTTTGCACACACTGCTACAAGCCTCCAGCAACCATCTTGTAACTTCTCCTCTGGCTTTTGCACACCCTGCTACAAGCCTCCAGCAACCATCTTGTAACTTCTCCTCTGGCTTTTGCACAAACTTCTACAAGCCTCCAGCAACCATCTTGTAACTTCTCCTCTGGCTTTTGCACAAACTTCTACAAGCCTCCAGCAACCATCTTGTAACTTCTCCTCTGGCTTTTGCACACACTGCTACAAGGTATCTACAGCCATCTCAATGATTCACCTTTGACTCTACTGTATCCTCCTGTAACATTAATTATTTGGAAATTTGTATTATCACACATGTCATAGGTAGCTGCATCGATTTCAGACTCGCAGGTCTGCAACATTTACAACATTGTTATTTGACATGATTCCAACCTTTATTGACATACAACACTGTGATAACTCTCCTCTCCTTTTCCCTTTTCTGATACTTATATGTCTTCCCCTGATGTTAAACAAGTTAGCAGATATGCCCTAGCGGGCTTTGTGTGTGGGAATATAAAAGTAGTTTGAGTATAATGTATTCAGTTCGTTAAATTTATAGATCTCCTTCTTGTTCACATAATTGTGCTGTCTGTATGTGCTACCCTATAGGTTTACCAACATAACTAAAAAACAAAACAAAACCTGTACCTCGTGTTTTACTAGATTTTGCACTCCGACCGTGATTCACGGTCTTACCTTCAATCTTGACGTCTTCCCCGGTGTGGAAGTGGCTGCCCGATCCCTGCGTCCATTCACCTCTTTCCTGCTAACACGGGGTCGCGTGTTGAGACCTATTCCATGTCCCCCAAATTTTATGAAAAATTATTAGTGTGTTGTTTAGCGAGTGTGTCATCTTTTCGTAAATTTATATGAAATTCAGTTTATTTATGATTTCTGCTATGCTCAGAGTCGGCTTCAACCACTTTTAGGCTAAATGGCATTTGGCTGCTAGCATAACATATTGAATCCACTCATTTTGGTATTTAGTTGGCGTCTGGTATTCCCAGCAAGCATCTATCAATCAATGAGCGTAAGTCTACTTCCAATGTGTCTGAAATTAGGCCAGTGACTTGACTCCACATGGTCTTTGCAACCTGGCAATCCCACCATATTTGTTGGAATGATCCCACCTCTTGGCAACCTCTAAAGCAGTTTTGGGGCGCTGCCGGGTTCATTTTGTGTAACTTGTCAGGGATGTAGTATGCCCTGTAAAAGACTTTGGTCGCTGTCTCCATGTGGCTAAAGTATAAGGAACCCCTGGTCAGTCTTGCACTAATTTTGTTCCATGCTTTGCAGTCCCAAACTACCCTCAACTCTCTTTCCCATTGGAGGACATTATTCGTTTTGTGCTCACCTCCAATTTTGTTTACTTCCATGTAAATTGTTTTAAGTATGCCTCTGGTCAGAGGTGCTTTACGGCACACCTTTGTGAGCCATGTTGTTTGTGGCATTTCATTCTCCCTAACTAGGGACGAGATAGCATGCCGTATTTTATTATAGTGGAAATACTCTCCGATGGGTAGTTCATATTTCTCTATAAATTGCTCTGTTGTCAGAAGACTATTTCCTTCTATCCAACCCTCTAGCCTGTCTAGTTTCCGCGTCGTCCACCAGCTCAGTGAGTCAGTGCCAATAACCTCCACGCCATTTAAACAGTTGAACGTGGGTGTTAGGGTGCTGATCGCTGGTTTCAAGTTGTGTCTGGACGAAGTCCTTTCCCACTCTCCCAGTCCTAATTTGATCATCGGGTTGTTATCTCCTAGCTTTCGAGGCACTACGCTATGAGTTATCCAGGGCAGAGTGTCCCATTTCAAAGGCCTCATCTGGAAGTTCTCAATAAATACCCACAGGGGTTGATGAGTGATGGAGTGTGCTTGCGGGATGAAGGATATTTGGGCCGCGCTGTAGTACCGCCTCAAGTTTGGGCAACCCATGCCTCCCAGAGTTTTGTGTGCATACATGTTTTTTTTGTTAATTCGGGGTCTTTTATATCCCCATATAAATCTAAAGGTATCTCTTTGGAACATGTCAAGTTCTCTTTTATTAATGTGAACGGGGAGCGTCCTGAAGTAATACAGGATTCTTGGTAGGATATTCATTTTAATGGCGTTCAGTCGCCCTGACCAAGAGAGTTTATATTTATGCCACTTATTCAATTCTAGTCTTAGTTCCCGGTACAGGGGGATATAGTTCGCCCCATATATGTTTTCTATTTCCGGTGTTAACTTAACTCCTAGGTATTTGAGGTGTTTTGGGGGCCAAGTGAATGGGAACTTGTCCTTAAGCTGCTTAATTTGTTGTTGGGGGAGTCTAGAGCCCATTGCTTCCATCTTATCTACGTTAATTTTTAATCCCGAGATGCCCCCAAACGTTTCCAACAGGGCCAGGAGGGCGGGTATGGAGCTAAGGGGGTCTGTGAGGGTGCACACGATGTCGTCCGCAAAGAGGCAGCACTTAAAGTTGTGCAAACCCACCTCTACTCCCTTAATAGCTGTACTGCTCCTGATGGCTTGTGCCAGGGGTTCTACTGTTAATGCGAAGAGAAGCGGTGAGAGTGGGCAGCCCTGTCTCATGCCTCTACTTATCCGAATGGGTGTCCCCCTGTCCCCCGGTAAGTTGACGTTCGCTATGGGGTCTTTGTAAAGTGTGTTGATAAGGTTAGTGAATTTCCCCGCAAACCCAAATTTCGAAAGGGTGGCTAGGAGAAACAGCCACTCGATCGAGTCGAATGCTTTTTCTAGATCTATGCTCAGGGTACAAAGTGGGATGTCTCTATGTTTAGCAATATGGAGGAGGTTCAGGATTCGTCTTACATTATCTCCTGCTTGCTGGAGAGGAATGAACCCCACCTGGTCTTTGTGTATCAGCCTAGGTATAATGGCTGCCAATCTGTCCGCCATTAATTTTGTCAGAATTTTGATGTCCCTGTTGTGTAGGGATATGGGGCGGTAGTTTTCTACTTTATTTCCCTGTTTGGGGATAAATATAAGATTTGCCTGGTTAAACTTAGGGGGCATGGGTCCGGATATGGGGCGGTAGTTTTCTACTTTATTTCCCTGTTTGGGGATAAATATAAGATTTGCCTGGTTAAACTTAGGGGGCATGGGTCCCCCCCCCCCCCACCCGCCGGGCTGCGTTACATCATTTTGTCAGTGGTATGGCCAGTTCCGCTTTGTACGTGGAATAGTATATGTTTGTGAAGCCATCAGGTCCGGGGGCTTTCCCTTTCTTAAGGGAACGTATCGTCTTGCACACCTCTTCTACTGATATGTCTGCGTTTAGTTTGTCTACTTCCTCTTTAGATAGACTGGGGAGGTCCTGACTTCTTAAGAAGTCCTGGATCTGGTACTCGCTTGCAACCTGCTTAGTTGAGTATATCTCTTGGAAGGCTGTTATGAAAGTTTCTTTTATTTTGTTCTGTTTTTTGGTGATATTACCTTTCCTATCTCTTATTTGGTTTATTTTGTTATCTCCCCTTTTATATCAGAGCCTCCTAGCTAACATTGAGGAAGGTTTATTAACTTGGGAGTAGAATTTATGCGAGGTCTTTCTAATGGCTAGCTCCGTTCTTGCTGCTAGGACCGCATCCAGCTCTAGTCTAGTTTTATCGATAATATTTTGGGTTTCCCTACTAAACTTGGCTTGATTGTCTCTTTCTAACTTTTGCAGCTTGTTAGTGATGGCATTTTCTGCCTGTAATTGCTGCCTTCTACGTGTCGCTGCTAATTTCATTAGTACCCCTCTTATGTACGCTTTATGGGCTACCCATGACCAGCCAATTCCTGTCTCGGGGATGTTGTTTATTTCAAAGAACGCTTTGATCTCCTCCTTAACCTGGGTTTGAATAGTACGGTTGGACATGAGTCCCTCGTTGAGGCGCCTCTGTGGCGAGCCTTTGTTTACCCCCTCCAGATTCAATCTGATATAAACTACTGCGTGATCTGACCAGGGGCATGCTAGAATTTGGGAATCAATCGTATGATTGAATAGCGAGGCTTGTACTAACAGCGTGTCAATTCTTGAGTATGTGCCGTGTGTGTTTGAGAAAAATGTGAACTGCTTGTCAGCGGGGTGGATCCCTCTCCATGCGTCTATCAATTCCAGTTCTGCAAGTAACTTATGTGCTATCTGGAGTTTCTTGGCATCTCTGTTAAGTGAGGATTTCCCTGATCTGTCTAGTAGGGGTTGCAGTGTCAGGTTTAGGTCACCTCCCATAATTACCCTTCCCATGTTAAGATGTTTCATAGTTCTTAGTAATGCTATTAATGAATTTGCTGGGTTGGTGGTTGGGGCATACAGATTGACCAGGGAGACCCTCATGTTTAGAATCGACCCAGTTACTATCAGGAAATTGCCCTCCTTGTCTTTTAGTTGATTCTCAAATGTAAACCGTAGGTCCTTGTGTATTAGAGTGGCTATACCCTCTTTCTTAGATTGTTGGCAGCACGTGTATACATTTGGGTAATCACTATGTAGGAATGAGGGGACCCTGCCTTTCGCAAAGTGTGTTTCTTGGAGAAAAATAATTGCAGGTTTGATTTTTTTATAGTATAGAAATGCTTTACGCCTTTTGCAAGGTTAATTGAACCCCCTCACGTTGTGCGTGATTATAGTGTGTGTACTATCCATCTGGTACCCTAGTTGTTTGTCTAAGATCTCTAGTTATGTGCATCACCTGTAAGGGACCATCTCTTCTGAGTGAACTAGTGACCGTGAGGGATACAGGAGCGGGGCCTCCACTCCACACTCCAGGGATTTTTGACGTCTGATCGTTTCTGAGTTGCGAGGTACTAACCTTAATAAAAAAGGAAAACATAACATAGGTTAACAACTTGTTTAAGCTATTGCATAACTTTGACTTGTATTTCAACATTGTAACTTTATTTTTCCTCCCTGTATACCACCTAATCCTGTGGTAGTCAAGGCCTCAGGACACTCCCTCCCTTGCCTCTGACGGCCTCAGGGGAGGAATCTACTTGGTTTAAAAAACCTCAGGGTTTCTGGGCTAATTGTCCCACCCCTTAACCAAGTTGTGTCTTCCCACTATCACTCCATAGGTAATTAATACTGTCGGTTAGTTAGCGTTCCCCCTAGACTATCCGTGTGCTCCTATTACTCCCCCAGTCTGGCTAGACTAGTTAAAATACCCCCTTCTGCCTTCCACTACCTAATGTCTACTATCTCAACTCGTGCTGGCTAAGCCCCACCCTGTGTTGTATAGTTTTGTGCCCCAGCGTCCCTGGGCTCAGTGCTAGTAGACATACTGCAGAAAAAACTATGTACTTTGAGGCTACCCGTGTCTATCATTAGTTCCTTTGTGGTGGAGACCCTTTGCCCCTCTTAGTCCTTTCTTGATAGATCTATGTCCTTTTCCCTTTAAAACCCTTGGCTAAAAATCAACTCAACCTGTGGAGGGTATGTGTTATTAGTCCATAGACATAGTACAATTTTCAGTAAATCAGGCTAGTCTTTCAAAAAGTCCTCAGGAGTGCTCTCATTTTTACTTAGTCTGTCTGGATAGTTCTGGAGGCCGCCCTTTTGGACTGAATCTCCTTCTGATTCTTAATTGTTTCAGTTAGACGCGCCTGAGCCCTGGCCTGCCTCTCTCGTTTCTGAGTTTATAGCAATGTTCCCCAGGTGTTTAGAGGACTCTGTATTCCTTTCAGGTAAGCCAGGCTTTGTGTTGTCTGGAGCCATTAACTTTAGCCTTGCCAGTATCTCCATGCATTCATCCAAGTTTTGTACTCTGTACTTTTTCCCACCTAGATGGAAAGTGAGGGCAAATGGGAAGCCCCATCTGTATATTATTTTGTGTTGTTGTAGCACGCACAGTGCCGGCCTCATTTCTCTTCTCTTTTGGAGGGTGGATGGGGCCAGGTCCATGTAAATCTGTATTTTCGACCCGTCTGGGCCTGTCAGAATCTGTTTTTTCCTAGACTCCATTAGGACTGCCTCCCTTGCTTTCTGCAGAACAAATCTCAAGATGATGTCTTTAGGGAGATTGGGGTCTTTTGCGGAGCCTATCGCTCTGTGTAGTCTCTCTATGGCCCAGTCTGATTCATCTGTCGTAGGCAGGAGGGAGTGCAGTAGGCCTTTTGCGTAGGACATCAGGTCTGTTACTTTGTTCGGGGGCCCCTGATGCAGATGTTGTTTCTGCGCGACTGATTCTCTAAATCTTCAATTTTAGCTTGCATTTATTTTATTTGATTAGAGTTTTGCTCTGTTTCAAGCCTGAAATTCTCATGTGATTCAGCCAGTTGGTCGAGGTTTTCTTCCAGAAACTGCGTCCTCTGGTTCAACGTGTGGATGTCTTTGCGGAGGTCTTTCACTGCCGAGTGTATCTCCTCCTGCAGCATTAGTTTAATTTTTTTGAGTGAGCAGTCTACAATAACCATGGGGGTACTCTGTGGCTCCTCCGTTTCCGATGGGTCCTGCACTCCTGCTAGGTCCGACTTTGGGCTTCTGCTTGGGGGACTGGCTGCTATCTGTTGATTTATAGAAGTCTTGGATGTTTTTGTTGTTTTGGCTTTTCTTTGATGCTTTTGAACTTGTCCGAGTGGCCATTTTGTATGTATTTTCTGGCCAGGCTCTGAGGTAAGTAGATGTGAGGTCTTGTTAATGTACGGCCAGGGTAAAGTGGTTCTAACGTGGGGTGTTCTGTCTCTTTAGTTCCATTGGAGATTTGTTGCTACTGTACCCATGGGGACATCTCGTGTGGTCCTGTTAAACTGTCATTTTTATCAGCATATAGTTCTCTGTACCAGGGTCATATGCTGTTCAGACATGATATGTTGTGCAGCTTAGTTTGTAAGTCCTGTGTCTTCAGGGCTGCTGCTCAACCCCTGCTTCCCTCCCTGGTAGAGCAATTCGGGTTTATGGACCCCCAAACTTGGGCTGTGTGGCCCCCTCTGGGTGGTTTCTTCCCCTACCTGGGGCTCTCTGCAACCTTTGGGGTGGGATTGGCCTTTTTGGCCTGTGGCCTCTTACCCCGCGTCGTAGCTTCACAATAAGAATTTTTTAAGGGTACCTTTTAAGTACCATCAGCTGTGGGTTCAAGCTCAGGGAGATCTTTTTTTTCAGACCTTAGTAGCTCAGTCAATAGATCTTATGCAGAGTGACTCTTTTCCCCTTTAGGGCTCAACAAAGTCTAGTTCCTTCAAACTTTAGCTCCCACAGGGCCTCCTTATTTCCAGATTTTAGGGGGAGAAGCTGTGTAATAGCCTCCACACAGGTGTGCTGCCTGTTACAGGCTTGAGCAGCTTATGTTTAGGCAGCCCTGGGCCTCCTTAGATGTGCAGTGCCCACCACAAGAGCCCCTCTGGAGCTAGTACAATCTTCAGGGTACTCACTGTTTGCAGGCCTCTGTCTCAGTCCTGAAGCCTGTCTTCCAGAAATCCAAGATGGCCACTGTCTCTCCTGACCTCTCCCTAAGATGGCAACTGGAGCTCCCAGGCCTCTCCTGCAGCTCTCCTTTCCTCTCACACAGCCCCTCTGATGCCTTGTGCCCTCCCCCAACCACACCAGCCACCCCCGGGTGCACCTGCAGGTCTGTTACACAGGTTTTTTGCCTCTCACCACGGGGTCTGCTGGGCTGGCTGTCAGGCTCTAGATCCACAGATACTAGCTCTGTTGTGCTGCTAATAGAGCAGGCTCAGGGTCCCCCAGGGGTTAGAGGTGACCTCTTCCTACTACCCCAATATTGAAAAAAGGTACTCTGCCCCTTCTATGTAGGAATTTAGGGCCAAAACACAGAGTTGGCCCTG
Source organism: Discoglossus pictus (assembly GCA_027410445.1). NCBI lineage: Eukaryota > Metazoa > Chordata > Amphibia > Anura > Alytidae > Discoglossus > Discoglossus pictus. The sequence goes on along the minus strand of JAPZIH010000666.1, from coordinate 164,778 downwards.
GAGCTCTCTCGACACACTTCTGCTCCAGTCAGACACAAACTCCGTCCCCCTTGTAACATTAATTATGAATATCCATATCTGATATGATTTTTGTTCACATAGTAACTTTATTTCTATTTTGTTAAATTGTAAGCTTTCACACTGTACTTCTTCACCACCATCTCCCACCCTCTTCACACCTTCATATCTGTCTGCACCAAATGCTCCTTTTAAATGCATAAATACTGATCCAGGTCCAAACTATATCTCACTATCTCTTCTTTGTTCCAGCCTCCAGCAACCATCTTGTAACTTCTCCTCTGGCTTTTGCACACCCTGCTACAAGAATCCAGCAACCATCTTGTAACTTCTACTCTGGCTTTTGCACAAACTTCTACAAGCCTCCAGCAACCATCTTGTAACTTCTCCTCTGGCTTTTGCACAAACTTCTACAAGCCTCCAGCAACCATCTTGTAACTTCTCCTCTGGCTTTTGCACAAAATTCTACAAGCCTCCAGCAACCATCTTGTAACCTCTCCTCCTGCTTTTGCACACACTGCTACAAGGTATCTACAGCCATCTCAATGATTCACCTTTGACTTTACTGTATCCTCCTGTAACATTAATTATGAATATCCATATCTGATATGATTTTTGTTCACATAGTAACTTTATTTCTACTTTGTTAAATTGTAAGCTTTCACACTGTATTTCTTCACCACCATCTCCCCACCCCCTTCAAACCCTCAAATCTGTCTGCACCAAATGCTCCTTTTAAATGCATAAATACTGGTCCAGTTCCAAACTATATCTCACTATCTCTTCTTTGTTCCAGCCTCCAGCAACCATAATGTAACTTCTCCTCTGGCTTTTGCACAAACTTCTACAAGCCTCCAGCAACCATCTTGTAACTTTTCCTCTGGCTTTTGCACAAACTTGTACAAGCCTCCAGCAACCATCTTGTAACTTCTCCTCTGGCTTTTACAGACACTGCTACAAGGTATCTACAGCCATCTCAATGATTCACCTTTGACTTTACTGTATCCTCCTGTAACATTAATTATAAATATACATATCTGATAGGATTTTTCTTCACATGGTTACTTTATTTCTACTTTGTTAAATTGTAAGCTTTCACACTGTACTTCTTCACCACCATCTCCTCACCATCTTCACACCTTAATATCTGTCTGCACGAAATGCTCCTTTTAAATGCATAAATACTGGGCCAGTTCCAAACTATATCTCACTATCTCTTTTTTGTTCCAGCCTCCAGCAACCATCTTGTAACTTCTCCTCTGGCTTTTGCACAAACTTCTACAAGCCTCCAGCAACCATCCTGTAACTTCTCCTCTGGCTTTTGCACACACTGCTACAAGCATCCAGCAACCATCTTGTAACTTCTTCTCTGGCTTTTACACACACTGCTACAAGCCTCCAGCAACCATCTTGTAACTTCTTCTCTGGCTTTTACACACACTGCTACAAGGTATCTACAGCCATCACAATGATTCACCTTTGACTCTACTGTATCCTCCTGTAACATTCATTATCAATATCAATATCTGATATGATTTTTGTTCACATAGTAACTTTATTTCTACTTTGTTAAATTGTAAGCTTTCACACTGTATTTCTTCACCACCATCTCCCACCCTCTTCACACCTTCATATCTGTCTGCACCAAATGCTCCTTTTAAATGCATAAATACTGATCCAGGTCCAAACTATATCTCACTATCTCTTCTTTGTTCCAGCCTCCAGCCACCATCTTGTAACTTCTCCTCTGGCTTTTGCACACCCTGCTACAAGCCTCCAGCAACCATCTTGTAACTTCTCCTCTGGCTTTTGCACAAACTTCTACAAGCCTCCAGCAACCATCTTGTAACTTCTCCTCTGGCTTTTGCACAAACTTCTACAAGCCTCCAGCAACCATCTTGTAACTTCTCCTCTGGCTTTTGCACACACTGCTACAAGGTATCTACAGCCATCTCAATGATTCACCTTTTACTTTACTGTATCCTCCTGTAACATTAATTATGAATATCCATATCTGATATGATTTTTGTTCACATAGTAACTTTATTTCTACTTTGTTAAATTGTAAGCTTTCACACTGTATTTCTTCACCACCATCTCCCCACCCCCTTCAAACCCTTAAATCTGTCTGCACCAAATGCTCCTTTTAAATGCATAAATAATGGTCCAGTTCCAAACTATATCTCACTATCTCTTCTTTGTTCCAGCAAGCATCTTGTAACTTCTCCTCTGGCTTTTGCACACACTGCTACAAGGTATCTACAGCCATCTCAATGATTCACCTTTGACTTTACTGTATCCTCCTGTAACATTAATTATGAATATCCATATCTGATATGATTTTTCTTCACATAGTAACTTTATTTCTACTTTGTTAAATTGTAAGCTTTCACACTGTACTTCTTCACCACCATCCCCCTCCATCTTCACACCTTAATATCTGTCTGCACGAAATGCTCCTTTTAAATGCATAAATACTGGGCCAGTTCCAAACTATATCTCACTATCTCTTCTTTGTTCCAGCCTCCAGAAACCATCTTGTAACTTCTCCTCTGGCTTTTGCACAAACTTCTACAAGCCTCCAGCAACCATCTTGTAACTTCTCCTCTGACTTCTGCACACACTGCTACAAGGTATCTACAGCCATCTTAATGATTCACCTTTGACTTTACTGTATCCTCCTGTAACATTAATTATGAATATCTATATCTGATATGATTTTTCTTCACATAGTAACTTTATTTCTACTTTGTTATATTGTAAGCTTTCACACTGTACTTCTTCACCACCATCCCCCTCCCTCTTCACACCTTAATATCTGTCTGCACGAAATGCTCCTTTTAAATGCATAAATACTGGGCCAGTTCCAAACTATATCTCACTATCTCTTCTTTGTTCCAGCCTCCAGCAACCATCTTGTAACTTCTCCTCTGGCTTTTGCACACCCTGCTTCAAGCCTCCAGCAACCATCTTGTAACTTCTCCTCTGGCTTTTGCACAAACTTCTACAAGCCTCCAGCAACCATCTTGTAACTTCTCCTCTGGCTTTTGCACAAACTTCTACAACCCTCCAGCAACCATCTTGTAACTTCTCCTCTGGCTTTTGCACACACTGCTACAAGGTATCTACAGCCATCTCAATGATTCACCTTTGACTCTACTGTATCCTCCTGTAACATTAATTATGAATATCCATATCTGATATAATTTTTGTTCACATAGTAACTTTATTTCTACTTAGTTAAATTGTAAACTTTCACACTGTACTTCTTCACCACCATCTCCCCACCCCCTTCAAACCCTTAAATCTGTCTGCACCAAATGCTCCTTTTAAATGCATAAATAATGATCCAGTTCCAAACTATATCTCACTATCTCTTCTTTGTTGCAGCAACCATCTTGTAACTTCTCCTCTGGCTTTTTCACACACTGCTACAAGTTATCTACAGCCATCTCAATGATTCACCTTTGACTCTACTGTATCCTCTTGTAACATTAATTATGAATATCCATATCTGATATGATTTTTGTTCACATAGTAACTTTATTTCTACTTAGTTAAATTGTAAGCTTTCACACTGTATTTCTTCACCACCATCTCCCCACCCCCTTCACACCCTCAAATCTGTCTTCACCAAATGCTTCTTTTAAATGCATAAATACTGGTCCAGTTCCAAACTATATCTCACTATCTCTTCTTTGTTCCAGCCTCCAGCAACCATCTTGTAACTTCTCCTCTGGCTTTTGTACACCCTGCTACAAGCCTCCAGCAACCATCTTGTAACTTCTCCTCTGGCTTTTGCACAAACTTCTACAAGCCTCCAGCAACCATCCTGTAACTTCTCCTCTGGCTTTTGCACACACTGCTACAAGGTATCTACAGCCATCTCAATGATTCACCTTTGACTCTACTGTATCCTCCTGTAACATTCATTATCAATATCAATATCTGATATGATTTTTGTTCACATAGTAACTTTATTTCTACTTTGTTAAATTGTAAGCTTTCACACTGTATTTCTTCACCACCATCTCCCACCCTCTTCACACCTTCATATCTGTCTGCACCAAAAGCCTCTTTTTAAATGCATAAATACTGATCCAGGTCCAAACTATATCTCACTGTCTCTTCTTTGTTCCAGCCTCCAGTTACGATCTTGTAACTTCTCCTCTGGCTTTTGCACACCCTGCTACAAGCCTCCAGCAACCATCTTGTAACTTCTCCTCTGGCTTTTGCACAAACTTCTACAACCCTCCAGCAACCATCTTGTAACTTCTCCTCTGACTTCTGCACACACTGCTACAAGGTATCTACAGCCATCTCAATGATTCACATTTGACTTTACTGTATCCTCCTGTAACATTAATTATGAATATCTATATCTGATATGATTTTTCTTCACATAGTAACTTTATTTCTACTTTGTTATATTGTAAGCTTTCACACTGTACTTCTTCACCACCATCCCCCTCCCTCTTCACACCTTAATATCTGTCTGCACGAAATGCTCCTTTTAAATGCATAAATACTGGGCCAGTTCCAAACTATATCTCACTATCTCTTCTTTGTTCCAGCCTCCAGCAACCATCTTGTAACTTCTCCTCTGGCTTTTGCACACCCTGCTTCAAGCCTCCAGCAACCATCTTGTAACTTCTCCTCTGGCTTTTGCACAAACTTCTACAAGCCTCCAGCAACCATCTTGTAACTTCTCCTCTGGCTTTTGCACAAACTTCTACAAGCCTCCAGCAACCATCTTGTAACTTCTCCTCTGGCTTTTGCACACACTGCTACAAGGTATCTACAGCCATCTCAATGATTCACCTTTGACTCTACTGTATCCTCCTGTAACATTAATTATGAATATCCATATCTGATATAATTTTTGTTCACATAGTAACTTTATTTCTACTTAGTTAAATTGTAAGCTTTCACACTGTACTTCTTCACCACCATCTCCCCACCCCCTTCAAACCCTTAAATCTGTCTGCACCAAATGCTCCTTTTAAATGCATAAATAATGATCCAGTTCCAAACTATATCTCACTATCTCTTCTTTGTTGCAGCAACCATCTTGTAACTTCTCCTCTGGCTTTTTCACACACTGCTACAAGTTATCTACAGCCATCTCAATGATTCACCTTTGACTCTACTGTATCCTCTTGTAACATTAATTATGAATATCCATATCTGATATGATTTTTGTTCACATAGTAACTTTATTTCTACTTAGTTAAATTGTAAGCTTTCACACTGTATTTCTTACCCACCATCTCCCCACCCCCTTCACACCCTCAAATCTGTCTTCACCAAATGCTTCTTTTAAATGCATAAATACTGGTCCAGTTCCAAACTATATCTCACTATCTCTTCTTTGTTCCAGCCTCCAGCAACCATCTTGTAACTTCTCCTCTGGCTTTTGTACACCCTGCTACAAGCCTCCAGCAACCATCTTGTAACTTCTCCTCTGGCTTTTGCACAAACTTCTACAAGCCTCCAGCAACCATCCTGTAACTTCTCCTCTGGCTTTTGCACACACTGCTACAAGGTATCTACAGCCATCTCAATGATTCACCTTTGACTCTACTGTATCCTCCTGTAACATTCATTATCAATATCAATATCTGATATGATTTTTGTTCACATAGTAAATTTATTTCTACTTTGTTAAATTGTAAGCTTTCACACTGTATTTCTTCACCACCATCTCCCACCCTCTTCACACCTTCATATCTGTCTGCACCAAAAGCCTCTTTTTAAATGCATAAATACTGATCCAGGTCCAAACTATATCTCACTGTCTCTTCTTTGTTCCAGCCTCCAGTTACCATCTTGTAACTTCTCCTCTGGCTTTTGCACACCCTGCTACAAGCCTCCAGCAACCATCTTGTAACTTCTCCTCTGGCTTTTGCACAAACTTCTACAACCCTCCAGCAACCATCTTGTAACTTCTCCTCTGGCTTTTGCACAAACTTCTACAAGCCTCCAGCAATTATCTTGTAACTTCTCCTCTGGCTTTTGCACATACTTCTACAAGCATCCAGCAACCATCTTGTAACTTCTCCTCTGGCTTTTGCACACACTGCTACAAGGTATCTACAGCCATCTCAATGATTCACCTTTGACTTTACTGTATCCTCCTGTAACATTAATTATGAATATCCATATCTGATATGATTTTTGTTCACATCGTAACTTTATTTCTACTTTGTTAAATTGTAAGCTTTCACACTGTATTTCTTCACCACCATCTCCCACCCTCTTCACACCTTTATATCTGTCTGCACCAAATGCTCCTTTTAAATGCATAAATACTGGTCCAGTTCCAAACTATATCTCACTATCTCTTCTTTGTTCCAGCCTCCAGCAACCATCTTGTAACTTCTCCTCTGGCTTTTGCACACCCTGCTTCAAGCCTCCAGCAACCATCTTGTAACTTCTCCTCTGGCTTTTGCACAAACTTCTACAAGCCTCCAGCAACCATCTTGTAACTTCTCCTCTGGCTTTTGCACAAACTTCTACAAGCCTCCAGCAACCATCTTGTAACCTCTCCTCTGGCTTTTGCACACACTGCTACAAGGTATCTACAACCATCTCAATGATTCACCTTTGACTTTACTGTATCCTCCTGTAACATTAATTATGAATATCCATATCTGATATGATTTTTGTACACATGGTAACTTTATTTCTACTTAGTAAAATTGTAAGCTTTCACACTGTATTTCTTCACCACCATCTCCCCACCCCCTTAAAACCCTCAAATCTGTCTGCATCAAATGCTCCTTTTAAATGCATAAATACTGGGCCAGTTCCATACTATATCTCACTATCTCTTCTTTGTTCCAGCCTCCAGCAACCATCTTGTAACTTCTCCTCTGGCTTTTGCACACCCTGCTTCAAGCCTCCAGCAACCATCTTGTAACTTCTCCTCTGGCTTTTGCACAAACTTCTACAAGCCTCCAGCAACCATCTTGTAACTTCTCCTCTGGCTTTTGCACAAACTTCTACAAGCCTCCAGCAACCATCTTGTAACTTCTCCTCTGGCTTTTACAGACACTGCTACAAGGTATCTACAGCCATCTCAATGATTCACCTTTGACTTTACTGTATCTTCCTGTAACATTAATTATGAATATCCATATCTGATATGATTTTTCTTCACATAGTAACTTTACTTCTACTTTGTTAAATTGTAAGCTTTCACACTGTACTTCTTCACCACCATCTCCCCACCCCTTCACACCCTTAAATCTGTCTGCACCAAATGCTCATTTTAAATGAATAAATACTGGGCCTGTTCCAAACTATATCTCACTATCTCTTCTTTGTTCCAGCCTCCAGCAACCATCTTGTAACTTCTCCTCTGGCTTTTGCACACCCTGCTTCAAGCCTCCAGCAACCATCTTGTAACTTCTCCTCTGGCTTTTGCACAAACTTCTACAAGCCTCCAGCAACCATCCTGTAACTTCTCCTCTGGCTTTTGCACACACTGCTACAAGGTATCTACAGCCATCTCAATGATTAACCTTTGACTCTACTGTATCCTCCTGTAACATTCATTATCAATATCAATATCTGATATGATTTTTGTTCACATAGTAACTTTATTTCTACTTTGTTAAATTGTAAGCTTTCACACTGTATTTCTTCACCACCATCTCCCCACCCCCTTCAAACCCTCAAATCTGTCTGCACCAAATGCTCCTTTTAAATGCATAAATACTGGTCCAGTTCCAAACTATATCTCACTATCTTTTCTTTGTTCCAGCCTCCAGCAACCATCTTGTAACTTCTCTTCTGGTTTTTGCGCACCCTGCTACAAGCCTCCAGCAACCATCTTGTAACTTCTCCTCTGGCTTTTGCACAAACTTCTACAAGCCTCCAGCAACCATCTTGTAACTTCTCCTCTGGCTTTTGCACAAACTTCTACAAGCCTCCAGCAACCATCTTGTAACTTCTCCTCTGGCTTTTGCACAAACTTCTACAAGCCTCCAGCAACCATCTTGTAACTTCTCCTCTGGCTTTTGCACACACTGCTACAAGGTATCTACAGCCATCTCAATGATTCACCTTTGACTCTACTGTATCTTCCTGTAACATTAATTATGAATATCCATATCTGATAAGATTTTTGTTCACATAGTAACTTTATTTCTCCTTTGTTAAATTGTAAGCTTTCACACTGTATTTCTTCACCACCATCTCCCCACCCCCTTCACACCCTCAAATCTGTCTTCACCAAATGCTTCTTTTGTTTCAATAGTTTTTATTGTCACAGAGTTGTAAATCTTATACAGTATTAATGTTTCAGCGATGGCTCGCTGGCCAAATTTATGTTGTAGATTGCTTAACCGTAAACTTATATGATGGTGACATTTTCATTTAGTGACCGTTCCATTACATTTTCCTTACATACAAAATAAAATTAACTGGATATAACAACTTTAACTACAGTGTCATTCGTGTGCTTGTGTCTAATGATTCTTCTTTTCGTCCTTTCATGTCGAGGGACCGTTTTTGTATGTATACTAGACAGTAGTTTGAAGTAGGTCACTCACCTCTGAGTCTTGCCATTTGGCGCTGGTCTGTGGAGTCCGGCAAGGGGGGGGGGGCCCAGTTCACTTTTCTTGAATTGGTTTATCTCCTAGTTTGTCTGCTATCTGTGTTTATGTTTGTTATATTTCTATTGCCTGTGTGGAGGTTGTCAATGCCCCCCATATTTCTAGAAATTTTGGGTATGTGTTGTTAGTCATGTGTGTGAATCTGTCAAACAACATTATGCCATTTAATTTGTGTATTACCTCTTGTATCCTGAGGTCTGGGGTTCGCCATTTTTGAGCTATGTGGCTTATTGCTGATAGCATCAGGTACTGAAACCATTTATTCTGCCTTTTCGAAATATGTGTAATAGGTCCTCCTAGGAGGCATGTGTCAATTGACCAAGGGATTGGTGTATGCAGTGTCTCTGAGGCTAGTTTTAGCACTTTGTTCCAGAGGTTTAGGGCTATGGGGCATTCCCACCATATAGGTTCGAATGTCCCCCTATCCTGGCAGTGCCTAAAACATTGTGGGGGGATTCGCGTGTTAATGGTGTGTAGTTTTGCAGGTGTAAAATATGCTCTATGGAGGAATTTTATGGATGTTTCCCTAAGGGAATAGCTCAGGGGGCTCTTCACAAGTTTGAGGCAGGTTTTCTCCCAGGCCTTATCGTCTTTTGGGGTTCCTATGTCTTGATCCCACTTCCACTTAAAGGGAGCTGTGTTGTTGTTGTGCGTCTCTGTAATTGCTGCATATAGTGTGCTTATGATGCCTTTTTTGAGTGGGGCTTTTTGGCAGATCACGTCATGCCAGTTTGGTCTGGGGGCTCCCCGCTTCCTAATAAGTGTTGTTATGTGGTGTTTTATCTTACAAAAGTTGAAATGTTCTCTTAATGGGATGTTATGGTTATGTCGGAGCTGGTCAAAGGTAAGGACCTTATCATTTTGTATCCATTTGTCTAGGGTGTCTAGTTTGTTCAAGGACCACCAGTTAATTGAGTCCTTGTCTAATGTATCCCATATTGTTGGGATTGTTAAAGTGGGTGTTAAGTTTGATAGGCCTCTTGCTATGTGGTGTGCCTTGTTGGTTTTGTGCCAGGTGTGTAATATATGTCTGATGATTGGGTTGCTGTGTTTCTCGCATGCGTGTGGTATGGTGGGCGACCATGTCACATTGTCCCATTTATGTGGGTGCATTTGTATGTTCTCCACAAATACCCAGATTGGCTGGTGCTCCACGCAGTGGGATTGGGGGAGGAATGCTAGTTGGGCTGATGTATAGTAAGCTTTTAGGTCCAGGCACGCTATGCCCCCGGTGTTATAATTGCTATATAGTAGCTTCTTTGAAATTTGAGGTTTTTTGTTGCCCCATATGAATCTTGTTAGATGCCTTTGAAATTTGTCTAAGTCTTTTCGTTTTATGGGAATAGGGAGGGTCCTAAACAAGTACAACAGCCTTGGTAATATGTTTAATTTGATGGAATTTATGCGTCCCATCCAGGAGATCGGGAATTTACTCCAATTTTTTGTGTCTGCACATAGGGTTTTGAATATAGGTGGATAGTTGGCCTCATACAGCCCAGACAGGTCGGGGGTCAGGTTTATTCTCAGATAGTTGATTTGGTCTAAGGACCATGTAAAGTTATATTTTGTTTTTAGTCTGGTTAAGGTTTGTTCCGGAATGTTGGAGCCCAAAGCCTCAGTTTTATTATAATTAACTTTTAATCCCGAAATCATTCCGAATTGGTCCAGGGTCTCCAGCAGGGGGGGTATAGAGGATTCCGGCTCGGTCACAGTGCATAGAATGTCATCTGCATACATGCAGCATTTGAATTGGTGGGACCCAGCCCAAACCCCCTTGATACCCCCATCCGCCCTGATTCTCTGTGTGAGAGGTTCTATCGCCAAAGCGAATAGTAATGGTGACAAGGGGCACCCCTGTCTCGTCCCTCTTTCTATGTCGATGTAATTTATGTTTTCCCCTTCTAGTTTCAGGAATGCTTTGGGTTTATTGTATAGGGTGTTAAAGACGTTGATAAAATTTCCCCTGATCCCCATTTTGTGTAGCACTCCTTTCAGATAGCCCCACTCTAGGGAATCAAAGGCTTTCTCTAGGTCAAAAGCGATGGTGCAGAGTGATTTGTTGTTTGCCTTGGCTATATGCATAACATTCATTATCCTTCTGATGTTGTCCCCCGCCTGTCTGTACGGCACGAAACCAACTTAATCTTTGTGTACCAATTTTGGGAGGAATTTTGAGATTCTGCAGGCCATAATTTTTGCTAGTATCTTAAGGTCGCCGTTTAATAGGGAGATGGGTCGATAGTTCTTGGCTTCTATGAGATCGCGGCCTGGCTTGGGGAAGAAAATGAGGCTTGCTTGTGTGAATTCGTGAGCTATCTGTTCCCTTTTGAGTATGGCGTTGAATAATTTGGCTAGGTATGGTGACAGGTGATCAGTGAATGTCTTGTAATAAATATTTGGGTACCCATCTGGTCCTGGCGCCTTTCCTAGTTTCATTCCTTCAATTGTTTCCCTGACTTCATTTAGTGTAATTTCTGTATTAAGGGCTTCTAGATCTGTGGTTGATATTTCTGGTAAATCTAGGCCACTTAGATAGTTTTGGATCTGATGTGTTGTAGAGGTTTTCTCTGATGTGTAGATTTTCTGGTAAAAGTTTTTAAAGGTTTCTTGTATTTTGGATTGGCTTTGGGTTATATGGCCATCTGCTGTTTTTATTTGGAATATTTGATTGTTGTGTTGTTTTGTTTTCAGTTTCCTGGCGAGCATTGGGGAGCATTTGTTTGCCTGCTTCAGGAATGTGTATTGGGATCTGCGCATTATTCTTTCTGTTTTAATTGTTAGAATGTTATCTAATTCTTGTCTTGTTTTTACTATTTCCGCTGTCCTTGTAGGGGTCAGCTTCATTTGGTTTAAGGTCTCTAGTTTGTGTAATTTTTTAGTTAAGTCTGCCTCTTTTTGATTAAGGGTCTTTTTGTAAGTGGTGGCTATCCTTATAATGGATCCTCGCATATAGGCCTTATGGGCTAGCCAGAGCCAGCCTATTCCTGTCTCCGGTTTTTCATTTTGTTCAAAGTATTGTGTCAGTTCTGATTGTATTTGCATTTTTGTTTCTGGTATGGCAATAAGGGACTCATTTAGTCTCCAGTTAAATTTGGATTTTAACCCCGTGTTCAGGTTCAAAGTGATGGCCACCGCAGAGTGATCGGACCATGGACAGGGGATTATTTGTGCGTTGCTAGAGTGGTCAAACAACCCAGAGTCCAGAAATATCATATCTATTCGGGAGTACGTTTGATGTGTGGGGGAGAAGAAGGTGTATTCCCTTTCCAGGGGGTGATGTTCCCTCCATGCATCTATTATGTTATTATTTTGCATTAGCATTTGAATCTTTTGTAGTTGCTTACTAAATCTTAAGTCTTATTTATTTCCCGACCTGTCCAGTGTGGCTTGTAGAGTGAGATTGAGGTCTCCCCCCAAAATAATCTTCCCTGTGTCTAGAGGGATTAAGGTATTCAGTAGTTTGATTAGGGATTTGTGTGGCGCAGTGGTGGGTGCGTAGAGGCTTATAAGGGTGATTTTTTTCCCTAGTATCGATCCAATTAAGGTAATGAAGTCCCCTTCCTCATCCACGATTTTACGTTCTAATTGAAATGGGAACAATTTATGTATTATTATTGTGGCCCCTGCTATCTTGGTTTTCTGTGTGGCTGAGTAAAAGGTAGGGTATTCCCTGTGAAGGTATTTTGGTAGTTGTCTTGGGCAAAATGTGTCTCCTGTATGAAGAGCACCGCCGGTTTATACTTTTTGTAAAAGAGGAATGCCTTCCTTCTTTTGAAAGGGGTATTAAAACCCTTTACATTATAGGAAATGAAATTAAATGTGACCTCTGCCATGTGTGTGTCGTGGTTTTTGTCTGTGTAGGTTGTTCTCACCTGTCTGTTGTTCCTGGTCCCGGGGCCCTCCCTCTGCGGAGTCCAGTTGACCTTGAGGCTCGTGACCTTGTGTAATTGTGTGGAGCCGCTTGTAATGTAAGCAAACACAAAATGACTTTAGTAACATGCATAACATAAATACATAACATTCATTTAGCGTAAACTTGTAATAAGCAACCATGGTAAACAACAAATTCTCCTGGCACTTTAGTAGAAGTACCCTTAGTTTAGAGAGTAAAGGGTATCTGTTCTCCGCTTTCCCTCTGGGAGAATAACTGTGACCTAGTGCCTATTCTGTATTATTTAATTCAGTTCCTTATTGTAGTGTCCTTCTGTTATGAAGGGTTCTCTTCAGTCTGTGTATATCTGGTTAGTAGTGCCTAGCGCACTACTCAAATTTTATGTTTTCCTGTATCTGAACTGACTACAGGAACTCCATGTGTGTTTCAGCTTAATCATCCTTTATTTCAACCGGGTGTGTTTGTTGCTAATGTCTTTGCTGTTTTCTCGTGTTATTTGTTGTAGTTGTATAGTATCTGGGATGATCTTTGTTTTGTTTGTTGTTCATTATTCCTAGAGGTGATTCAACCAGTTTTGTCGTAATGATGAGTTTGTACGGTTATTTTGTTCAGGTGACTCTCTCCTGATTTTTATTTGCTGTGTCTCTTGGAGGTGTGGGCTTTTCTTGCCTGGTTTTCTTTGTGCTTTTACTGTTGGTAGTCACCATCCAGGCCCAAATGGGCCTTTGGCTTGCGTCGTTGTTGGTATGTGGTTCTTGTCCGGGCGGTTGTTTTAGTTGTAGTTGTTGTAAAAGCTTGTGTCCTTCATCTGGGTTATTGACTTTATGAAATGACCCGTTCGCCTGGAAGATTAGGGCGAATGGGATTCACCATCTGTAGGAGATTCTATGTGAAATGAGAGTTTGCAGTATTGGTCTCATTGCTCGCCTTTTTTCCAAAGTTATGGGAGAGAGGTCCATGAAAATGTGCAGGTCACTGCCATCCAGGTCTTTGATAGCTCTTATCTTCCTTGTTGCTGACAGAATGAGATCTCTAGTGCTTTGCTTTAAGTATCTGACAATGACGTCTTTTGGTGTGTTTGTGTTTCTAGCAGGTACTAGGGCTCTGTGTGCCCTCTCAATCTCATCTTCTTCTATTCCACCCTCTGGTAGTAGTGTGTGGGTTACTGCTGTTATATATTGCTTCAGTTCTGTGACTTTGGAGGAGATGCCTCTGTATCTTAAATTGTATCTACGGGACCTGTTTTCCAGGTCCACGTATTTGCTTTCCATTTCTGCTATCTTATCCATGTTGCTGGTGATGTCTTTTCTGTCTTTGATTTGTGTTTCTATTATTTTATCTGTTATCTCCTCTAGTTGGTGGGTCCGTTGTCCGATATCGTGGATCTCTTTCCTGATGTCCCTCACTGCCGAGGTTATGTAGTCCTTTAATAATTTTTCAAATTTCTCCATTGATTTTTCTGAGACATCCATGTGTGGAGATGGAGGAGTGGCGCCATCTTCTGGTTCCGAGGTTTCCGGTGGATCCATGGCTGTCTGTGTTGTTGTCAGGTGAAAGTGCTCTGTGGGTTTGAAGTGTTCCTCTATACTTTTGCTTGGTACACTTTTCCTGCTTTTCCCCATCTTGTATCTGGGAGGGTGTGGTTTTGTAGAGCTTAGGAGGTCGCTAGGTGTAGTTGCCCTTTGGCTTGTGACCCTTTGCTGTTTGGTTATGTTTTCCTTTGCATCTTGTTGATTTGGCTTTAATCTGTCATTTCTGGTTGGTTATCTGTTTTTGGAGTTCCTGCTGTTTCTCCTTTTTTTTTGCCGTCTTTCATGGTTTCTTTTGTCTTGTTATCTTCCTTGGGGTTGGTGAATGAGTTGGGCTCCTTGTTGATAGTGCCCGTTCTTGCTCATGGGCATTAATTTGACCCCTTGTCTAGTCCGTGAGTATAGTGTTGAGGTTGTTCCGCTTCTGTTTTATCTTCCCACCTTGTTAGGGATATATTATCAGGAGTTTGCCTTTTACTGTTTTTGGGTTGATTTATCTGTGCTTTTTGAGGAGCTAGTGCTGAGCACTTCTTGTTCCCTTTCCAGCTCAACCCCAGTGATTTTGGGTTGCAGCTCTGGAGTTTGTATGAATTTCCAAATTGTAATGTTCTGTTATTAGCTGCAGTGGAAGTGGTAAGACAAAAGCCCAAATGCTTCTTTTAAATGCATAAATACTGGTCCAGTTCCAAACTATATCTCACTATCTCTTCTTTTTTCCAGCCTCCAGCAACCATCTTGTAACTTCTCCTCTGGCTTTTGCACACACTGCTACAAGCCTCCAGCAACCATCTTGTAACTTCTCCTCTGGCTTTTGCACATACTGCTACAAGGTATCTACAGCCATCTCAATGATTCACCTTTGACTCTACTGTATCCTCCTGTAACATTTAATTATGAATATCCATATCTGATATGATTTTTGTTCACATAGTAACTTTATTTCTACTTAGCTAAATTGTAAGCTTTCACACTGTACTTCTTCACTACCATCTCCCACCCTCTTCACACCTTCATATCTGTCTGCACCAAATGCTCCTTTTAAATCCAAATGCTCCTTTTAAATGCATAAATACTGGTCCAGTTCCAAACTATATCTCACTATCTCTTCTTTGTTCCTGCCTCCAGCAACCATCTTGTAACTGCTCATCTGGCTTTTGCACACACTGCTGCAAGCCTCCAGCAACCATCTTGTAACTTCTCCTCTGGCTTTTGCACACACTGCTACAAGGTATCTACAGCCATCTCAATGATTCACCTTTGACTCTAATGTATCCTCCTGTAATATTAATTATGAATATCCTTATCTGATATGATTTTTGTATACATGGTAACTTTATTTCTACTTAGTTAAATTGTAAGCTTTCACACTGTATTTCTTCACCACAATCTCCCCACCCCCTTCAAACCCTCAAATCTGTCTGCACCAAATGCTCCTTTTAAATGCATAAATACTGGTCCAGTTCAAAACTATATCTCACTATCTCTTCTTTTTTCCAGCCTCCAGCAACCATCTTGTAACTTCTCCTCTGGCTTTTGCACACTCTGCTACAATCCAACAGCAACCATCTTGTAACTTTTCCTCTGGCTTTTGCACAAACTTCTACAAGCCTCCAGCAACCATCTTGTAACTTCTCCTCTGGCTTTTGCACACACTGCTGCAAGCCTCCAGCAACCATCTTGTAACTTCTCCTCTGGCTTTTGCACACACTGCTACAAGGTATCTACAGCCATCTCAATAATTCACCTTTGACTCTACTGTATCCTCCTGTAACATTAATTATGAATATCCATATCTGATATAATTTTTGTTCACATAGTAACTTTATTTCTACTTAGTTAAATTGTAAGCTTTCACACTGTACTTCTTCACCACCATCTCCCCACCCCCTTCAAACCCTTAAATCTGGCTGCACCAAATGCTCCTTTTAAATGCTAAAGTACTGGTCCAGTTCCAAACTATGGGCCCTATTAAATTCGAGCTGCGGAAATAATAGGTGAAAACGCAATTCCTACGTAGTTTAAAAATGAAACCATTTCCTACGCTATTAAATTCAAAGGGCTGCGAGAAACGAGCGATGGATGCGAATGCGTAAACGTTAGGATTTGCGCATGAGTTACGATATCTAGGATCACTTTGCATATGAAAAGAGCGCGAAATACGTGATACGTACCACTTAACCTGACGGCAGTATGCCTTTAAAAGGGAGCCAAAAACAGAACATAATTGACTGTGTTGGAGCTTTTGCAAGTAGACACACAGGTCTAGGCGTTGGTGGGTTTTTGGTGAGCGAGAAGAGAGAGGAGAGAGGCGAGAATTTCAATTTTTGAACTAGCAGATAATTTAACCCTTTGTTTACAATACACATAATTACTGATATCACATAATTCACACACATAGATTAATACATACACATAGCTACACCTAGTGGTAGGCCACTGCACACCTACACCCCCCCCCCCCAAGACCTCCCCCCCCCACACATAATACTGCACATAATACTTGCATCTTTTTTTACCTCCTAAACCAACACAAAGATTATCTTGATTTATCGTTAATTTATTTTCTGAGGAGTTTAGAGGAGAGGAGGTGGTAAGGCAAGAGAGGCGCGGAGGAGAGTGAGGAGAACATCTGAGGAGAGGAGGAGGATGAGGAGGAGAGGAGGAGGAGGGAGAGGAGGAGGAGGGAGAGGAGGTGGAGGGAGAGGAGGAGGAGGTGGAGGGAGAGGAGGAGGAGGAGGAAGAGGTGGAGGGAGAGGAGGAGAGCAAGGAGGAGAGCAGTGGGGGAGGGAAGTGCCCCCAGAGCTAGGAATTCTAGTGGAAGGGGCAGAGGGTCAGGGGCCTGATCCCTTGGTGGGAGGTAGTGGGGATGAGGGAGCGGCCCCAGGGATAGAACAGGAAGACCAGGCACCGTCTGTAAGGCAACGGGTTGTGGCAAGGCCCAGGGCCCCCAATTATAGCCCAGAGGAGATCCAGGTTCTCCTCAGGGAAATCTGTGCTGATATCACACCACGGCGTGGAAGAGGGAGACGGGCAGCGGGCACAGACGGTGGGGGCCCGCTAACTCGGAGTAGGAGGTGTTAGGACCATCCGAGAGGGCCTCCTGACCACTCCTCACAGAATACAGATTGTTATACATGTTGACATAATATTGGCTACAGAGTGTGTACATGTCTGGTTATGTTGAACATTTTAACAATTGATGTTCAATGTGGATTGACCTTGAGCTTAAATGCTGTATTTAATCATAATATTGTTCGGAATGAGACATTGTTTTTGTCTTTGTAGGTGTTAATAGCCAAATCTCACAACTATGAAGACATTTTATTCATCTTCGAGCAGTACAATACCATCATGTGAGTAAACACTCAAACCAGTTCCCAACGGGCATTCTATCAGGATTATTCCCCACTGCAGATGGCTCTGAAATGAAATATATGACTACATATCTTTTCACTAAGAAACATGACTGTGTGATCTTCCATTATAATGATCAGTGTCCAGGCTATCGAGTTGCACAGTCCCATTACTATCTGCTAATCCAAACCAGCAATTCCACATAAGTTTTTATAGCATTCCATCCCGTTAACATTATGAAATTGGCTTCAGTTTTTTCATGTCATCCAAACCAAAGTGGCAATTTCCAGGGTTTGACTTCATGATCAATGTGCATGTGTTTAGGGGTAATGTGAACAGGGTAATCAGTCTGGCCTTGGTACCACCCATTTAGAAGTGAGATGTGATATCAGCATTGAACAACTATTCCACATAGATATTGATAGTACATTTTGCTGAAGGATTGTGTTCACAGTGAAGCATGCCTTGTCGTATTCCACATCCTAAGCATATTCCTGGAAGGCTGACTGAACAGGATAGAATAAATATGGTTCTTACTGCTCGGAGATGATGTTCATGTTAGTTGGTTTAGAGTAGTGTCAAAAGCAAAAACAATGTACTCTAATAACAGCTTATGATTGTTCTAACACCTCCTACCTCTGTTTTCCAGATTCATATCATCTATTGACCAATTCACACTGTGTGTGAAATCGCTTAGTATGACATGATCCCTGTTTTATAGTGTCTGTTTATTCTGGCAACCATATGGTTGTTGTATGCGCATTAATGGTTATGTTGATTAGATGTCGTGTTATATGCTGTTGGTTACTGTGGGGTCCTGACCACATGTGACCCTAGGAGATGCTATGCATTACCCCGATGATGTAGTCTGTTTCCTCTTCAGATGTCCTCAGATTTGCCACAGCCCCTTGCCATACTAGGATCTCTTCACAACACACACATGATATTAATGCACAGTCCTGTGTATTTCTGTTTGTACTCTGTGTATGAAATAAAGTATGATTATGTTATACTGTTATCACTATTTCTGTGTGTTTGTACCATATCATGCTTTCTAGTTGCGAGAATACAGGTAGAATGAAGTGTCATTGTTAAATACATATATCTGTGTGTGTTTACATAGATACATATGCTACATTAATCTGTACCTTGCCAATATACATGTAGGTGCAAGTCGGAGGGGTGTGAATTCTGAAATCATGTCTAGAGACATGCAGGGTTGTATATAATGACTTGAAGGGCTCAACTTGAATGATATGAATCGACATTCATGATTATGTAGTAATGTCAACGCAGATTGCCCCGAATAGTTACACCACTAACTGATGGTGCTGAGCACATCTGACTTTCAGGGGAATTGAATTGTTACATGGTAAATATACAGGATTACACAAACATTGAGTGAAAAAAAACGGTTTAATTGTTCACAAAGCCACACAGTGACAAATTACCACAGGCCTGCTCAGTATCATGGTGGAGGTGGGTAGGATACAGAGTTCCAGTAACACACGGAAATAGGGACATGGGGCCAGAATGCACGCAGGGGGGGTGACATTGGTATAGATGATCAGTTGAGGGGGGGGAGATACAGTGCATCATCCAACGTGAGGCAATATCAGTTATATTATTAAATATATCAGGATAACATTCAATATTCAAACCCAACAATACAGAAGGAGATATGCTCATGGGGAGAAGTAATCTGTAGTCTTGTGTGTGCGCGCAACACACACTCCTATGCAACTGCAGAGGTAGAAGTGCTCAATCAGTCAATGTTAGAACCCCCGTAGGTCATGTCACTGGAAATGGCACTATGAGAGAAGACTCTACATACATAAGTTTGGACACTCAGATGGGAACATGACCAGGACCATATCAGTGTGTTCCAAATAATTTAAGGTGTTAGCAGAACTACCAACCAACTGGCCAGTTCGAGGTGTATTCTGTTCTGTGAATGAGCATCTCTATTATCTGCTGTTGCATATTCATAACTGAAGGTAAACGGAACCTCATTAACAGTTATGTTCCAAGGCTAGAGTTACTGTTCCCCATATGTACAGGGAGGATCACATCAGCACTGAGGAAGAGATCTGGAAGGAAGTATGATACAGGCTTCACAATAGTCCAAGTAGAGGAGAGAATGGCAGATCTAAAGCAATAGGTACATATAAATCGATGTAGAGGATGTGATATCACACCCGATGCAACACACGATGACTGACATCTGAACATACATGATGCAATGTGACAATAGCATAGTCCTGGAACGTGGGAATGCTCATCATTCCTTGTTCTGACCGTGGAAAGGGACTCATCTTTGCGATCTGAAACATAAAAGGAACATGTCAATATTTACATTGCACATGCTCCCGGAGCGCTTACTTCGTCACTTACAGTGGGTATAAAAAGTCTACACACTCCTGTAAACAAATTAGCCAATGAAAAATCATTTCAGAACTATATCCACCTTTAATGTGACATAAAAACTGTACAGCTCAATTGTAAAACAAACTGAAATCTGTAAGGTGGAGGGAAGAAACAAACAAAGAAAACTAATGTGGTTGCATAAGTCTGCACACTCTCTTATAACTGGGGATGTAGCTGTGTTCAGAATGAAGCAATCACATTCCAAATCGTGTTAAATAGGAGTCAGCATACACCTGCCATCATTTAAAGTGCCTCTGGTTAACCCCAAATTAAGTTAAGCTGCTCTAGTTGGTCTTTCCTGAAATGTTCTTAGTCGCATCCCACAGCAAAAGCCATGGTCCACAGAGAGCTTCCAAAGCATCAGAGGGATCTCATTGTTAAAAGGTATCAGTCAGGAGAAGGGTACAAAAGAATTTCCAAGGCATTAGATATACCATGGAACACAGTGAAGCCAGTCATCATCAAGCGTAGAAAATATGGCACAACAGTGACATTACCAAGAACTGGAGCTCCCTCCAAAATGGATGAAAAGACCAGAAGAAAACTGGTCTGGAAGGCTACCAAGAGGGCCTACAGCAACATTAAAGGAACTGCAGGAATATCTGGCAAGTACTGGCTGTGTGGTACATGTGACAACAATCTCCCGTATTCTTCATATGTCTGGCGTATGGGGTAGAGTGGCAAGATGAAAGCCTTTTCTTACAAAGAAAAACATCCAAGCCAGGCTGCATTTTGCAAAAAAAAAAAACATCTGAAGTCTCCCAAAAGCATGTGGGAAAAAGTGTTATGGTCTGATGAAACCAAGGTTGAACATTTTGGCCATAATTCCAAAAGATATGTTTGGCGCAAAAACAACACTGCACATCACCAAAAGAACACCATACCCACAGTGACGCATGGTGGTGGCAGCATCATGCTTTGGGGCTGTTTTTCTTCAGCTGGAACTGGGGTCTTAGTTAAGATAGAGGGAATTAGGACCAGTTCCAAATACCAGTCAATAATGGCACAAAACCTTCAGGCTTCTGCTAGAAAGCTGAACATGAAGAGGAACTTCATCTTTCAGCATGACAATGTCCCAAAGCATACATCCAAATTAACAAAGGAATGGCTTCACCAGAAGTAGATTAAAGTTTGGGAATGGCCCAGCCAGAGCCCAGACCTGAATCCCTGTGGGGTGATCTGAAGAGGGCTGTGCACAGGAGATGCCCTCGCAATCTGACAGATTTGAAGTGTTTTTGCAAAGAAGAGTGGGCAAATCTTGAAAAGTCACAATGTGCCATGCGGATAGACTCATAACCAAAAAGACTGAGTGCTGTAAAAAAATCACAAGGTGCTTCAACAAAGTATTAGTTTAGGGGTGTGCATACTTATGCAACCATGTGATTTTCTTTTTTGATTTTTTCTTCACTCTACTTAACTGATTCTAGTTTGTTTTTCAACTGAGTTGTACAGTTTATAGGTCACATTAAAGGTGGAAAAAGTTCTGAAATGATTTATCTTGGTCTCATTTTTTGACAGCACAGAAACATGACATTTTAACAGGGGTGTGTAGACTTTAGACCTTTTCGATCCACTGTACCGATATATGTTGCTCATTTCATACAAACGTCTTCACTGTTCTTTCCCTACATATGAAACGAGCTACTCATCTGGCTAATGATGTAGGAATATCACATAGATTACACATTAATGCATCTTTGGAGAGCCAAATGTGGTGTTTTACCTTGGACGCAGTCCCAAGCTCATCCACGAGGTGATTTGTTCCACCAGGACACGTGCGCTGTGGATCGTCATTAGTTATCACCGCTTACCTATCTGCTGTATTCTGGAAAGAGATAGGCCGATATTAATAAAGTGATGGATGTGTTATTTGTGTCCTTCAGCATACGTGGCCATATTATTACACAAATACTCACTATGTAGCTTACATTGATGTAGCAGTTCTGTTGCTGTTCATGTTTTTCCATGTCTAGGTTGTTTAAAGAAGAGTTGACACACGACAGCAGCTCTGTAAGGTTAATATGATGTTAGGATTACAGTCACAAATTAGACAAAGTATGTGTGTATGGTATTTTTCAACGACATTTTGATCCCATTTCATGTGGTTTGGCAGGATCAGACAATGTGAGCAATCCTGGTCCGTAGAGGTTGTAGGTGACTTTAAAAAGGGATTGGGTATCTTTTTACATTACAAAACCAAACAGGCATTAGGGGCTATCCTGGATAAATAGATAGGGAGTATTGATCCAGTGATGAATACGATCACCAGTATCTGGGCTCAGGAAGGAATGTTATATTTTTCTGACCTGTGTAGACAATTGGCAAAGCTTCACATTTTGTTGTTCGGTGACTTCCTCTGGATCAATTAACAATAATTCTGCGTATTGCAGATCATAGATCTATAGAGGTTGAACCTGATGGACTAAAGTCTTTTTTCCATCTAAATTACTAGATAACAATGTAACGTGGGGCATATATACATTAACATAGTGGGATATATAATCCACTCAAATTATCTATGCCATTGATGTTTCTAACCGTCAGTACTTAAGATGTGTATGGGAATGTGTGCTTACTTACCTATAACTGATCATGTGGCTTGTTCCAGTGTACAAACATCGACAACGTCAGTGAACTCTCCTCTACTGTGGACTAATTTGAATTCTGTATGACAAGGGCGATGGATAAAGGTGGATTTGGGAGTTAGGCATAATCCAGATACATTAGACTGTGTTCCATGCATATTGGGTATGTACTTACATGTGAAGTACTCACGAATTAGGCGGGCACGTTGTTGTGACCCCTGCAGATTATCCACTTCAGGGGGAAATAAAGGCTCTTCCTCCCCAGGTAGCGGAGCCACATCAATGTCCCCCAGACAGTTGGCCTGTACTGCTATATTGTGCAGACAGCAGCAGGCAACGATGATGCGACAAACTTTCTGGGCTTGTATTGTAGAGCCCCCCCAGTGGAATGTAAACATCTGAAGCGCATCTTTAGTACACCAAAGGTACGCTCAATTACATTCCGGCAGGTTTTATGCGCAGCATTATACCGCGACTCTGCCCGAGTATGGGGATTGCTCACAGGGGTCAACAACCACGGCAAACACCCATATCCTGCATCACCTGGTGGAAATAAAATATGATGTTGATATGAATAGGATGTTGTGATGTTTGACAAAGCATATGGCCAAATATCGTCATCATGACCTATCAACACATCCCTGTGGCTAATACACAGTTAAAGATATATGTAAGGGAGATGGATCATGAATGCATCTGATAGAATCCATGTGTTAATACCCTACTAATTATCCTATCTGAAGCTTCAGATCAATTACAATGTGATTTCCACAAATGGAAAATCCAGATGTTCACACCCACAGGACACTTACATGAGGCGGAGATACAAGGGAAATACAACAGGGTACATATTGCGACCCTTCTGGTAGAGAGCAGGAAGTCACTGTTGCAGTTCTTGTAACGAGCACATGCCAGAGGTCTGAGGTGAAGCGTGATCGTGTATTCTTGTGAACGTAAATGTGATGCTAATTCAGGTTGAATTTCCCAGGGGCGGACACGATCAAACGCAAATGCCAAAAGACCTTGGAGATTTTGATAACTTCAAGGTAAGCTAATTCATGTTTATTCCGGGATATATTCAGGCAAGAAAAAGTTTGCCAAACAATATTAATTCTCCTCTATCAGATGAATTCTGAAGACATCTCACTTACATAGGCCGTACAAGGACACACAACACGTTATTTAGA
The DNA here is from genome assembly GCA_027410445.1 of Discoglossus pictus. Classification (NCBI taxonomy): domain Eukaryota; kingdom Metazoa; phylum Chordata; class Amphibia; order Anura; family Alytidae; genus Discoglossus; species Discoglossus pictus. The sequence goes on along the minus strand of JAPZIH010000666.1, from coordinate 141,165 downwards.
CTAGAGATGTCCATGTCACAGGATACAAGGGAATGCATCAGAACATAAACCTAATGATTAATCAGTTGTGGTTTTTGTCATATGTTGTTGTGCATACTGTTTGGCCAAGCTAACACAGGGTTCTGGCCAGCAATGAGCTATTCTGTTCTGGCTTTGGTAGTATTACTCCGTAATGCACATGTGAACATCAGAGCAATAGAGGGAAACATGATGTACCATATGTGTTATTGTATCCAGTCATAGTAAGATATGGTTGACTGCCATTACTAATGTGTACTCACCCAGTAGCCATCCGGATGGAAATCTGCCGGACTCAAAGATGTCAGATATTCTGGATGCACGCAGGATATAGGCGTCGTGAGCACTTCCCGGGAAGCCTGCATACACACCTTGTATGCGCATGTTCGCATCGCAAACAACCTGTACATTGATTGAATGATAATGCTTACGATTTCTGTACAGCGCTTCTTGCTCTCTATGAGGTATCAGTGCCACGTGTGTACAGTCAATAGCACCAAGCACATTGGGGATACCTCCTAATTGGAAGAAATCGAACTTCACCTTCGAGATCTCTTCAGCAGTGTTAGGGTAACTGATGTATCTGGCAGCTCTCCGACCAATAGCACGGAGGAATGCACTCAGACAATTCGAGAGGCTTGGCTGAGACATTCCTCCGGCTATGCTCAGGGTGGTCTGAAAGCTCACAGAAGCAAGGAGGTGTATTGCAACTAACATCTGTGTCATTCCTGGAATGGCTCTATTTGCCCCTGAGCGAGGCTCAAGGTCCGCTCTGAGAACCTCATAGAGCTCCCCAAGACTGGCACGGGTCAGCCGAAAACTCTCATACACCTCCCCATCAGTTAACCCCTCTAATGTGAGTCTCTCCCTGTACACATTGGGTGCCCGCCTCCTTACAGGCTCCTGGTCAGGCTCCTGGTCAGGCTCCCCCCCTTCTGCCTGAGCCAACACATCCTGTACTCCCCCCAGCAGCTGATCACCGACAACATTGTCAGCCTCCCTGGGTGCAGGTGGCCCTATATCCATCTGTCCCTGTGCTACTGGAGCTCTCTCTCGTCCCTGATCCACCCCCACGATACTAGGCATGGCCTGTGGTAATTCCCTTGTCTGGCTTGGTTCTGCCCCAGCATGGATCACATCACCACTCACACCCTCATTCACTCCCAGACACTCCTCTCTGCCACTCCCCATCACCCCCTCAATCACACACCTTGCTTCCTGGTCTTCATACTGTGCTAGTTGAGCTGCACAAAAGCATCTCAACCTCATACGCCCACTCATCCTGGCCATCATCCCTCTCACATGATCATCCATGCTGTTTCAGACATGCTGATGACTTGTTGGGGATGGGGTTATATAGCTTGTTGATTGCATGATCTGGTATTAGGCACGTTAATTTCTGCTTTGCCATTGGTCACCTGTGGATCTTTACATGGCATTCCAGCTGATGATTTTAAGTCAAGAAGCCTCTCAACCTATTACATACGCACTTGGCCGCATGTAATTGGCTGTCCCAACGCGGGACGCCAAGTGCGTATGTAATTGGCTGAGAGTCCCAACGCGGGACGCCAAGTGCGTATGTAATTGGCTGAGAGTCCCAACGCGGGACGCCAAGTGCGTATGTAATTGGCTGAGAGTCCCAACGCGGGACGCCCAGTGCGTATGTATTGGGACTCTAAGCCAATTACATACGCACTTGGCGGGCCGCGTTGAGACTCAGCCAATTACATACGCACTTGGCGGCCTGTGTTGGGACTCTCAGCCAATTACATACGCACTTGGCGGCCTGACACTATAAGTGCGTATGTAATCAGCTGAGTCTGTTGGCGCGCTCGCAAGCTGATAAGGGGACGTCCTAGCGAGACACGCCTCTCAGCCAATCACGTACGAGCTAAGAATTTGATTGACAGTATGAGCTTATAAATGTGATTGATACAAACCCATGCGCTGACTGTGTTGTAAGAGCCATTGGAGTTAGCACGCAGTTTCAGGAGCAGGTGGGAGAGAGTTTGAGTTGTGAGATTAGTGGTTTGGAGAGAGGTAGATTACTTTTTTGTCTTGTTTCTTGTTTACTTCCTAAGTACTTACATTTAAGCAATACACATATTTACAGATTTCACATATTTGCAAGACACATAGATTAAATAACACACATAGAGACATATATATAGTTAGGACACACACCCCACACACCCATTCTCCCCACCACACCCCATCCCCCAACACACCCAATCCCCCACCACTTATTAAACATATAGCACACACATCTTTTCTTTCCAACAGACATTCCAGTAATACTTTTATTTCTTTATCGTTCTTTTGATTTGTAGGCGCACTCTTTTTGATTGTTTGGGATTTTATTACTAGCATATTTACACGTAAGAGTTACACATATTTACACATTACACATATTTGCCTGACACATAGATTAAAGACATAGATTAAAGACACATAGAGACATACATAGCGTTAGGACACACACCACACACCTCCCCCCCCCCCCAACCTTTGCACCGCATCCCCCAACAGTTATTAAAAACACATAGAACATACACTTTTGTTTCCATCACCTATATAACAGTTACACTTATTTTGAGTTATCCTTATTTTTGTATTATTTGAGCATGGAGGGAGGAGATAGGTGGAGAGAGGAGGAGAGGAGAGGAGCGGAGAGTGAGAAAAGTGAGGAGAGTGTAGTGGAGGGTGGAGGAGAGGTGGAGGAGGTGTCTCCGGAGGGGGTGGAGGAGGTGTCCCCGGAGGGGGGGGAGGAGGTGTCCCCAGAGGAGGAGGAGGAGGTGTCCCCGGAGGGGTGGAGGAGGTGTCCCCAGAGGAGGAGGTGTCCCTGGAGGAGGAGGAGTGGTCCCCACAGGGGGGGGAGGAGGAGGAGGAGGAGGAGGGAGACAGAGGCACTAAGAGAGGAGGGACAGAGGGGAAGGGGCCTGTTCCCAGGGGGCGGGGTAGTTTGGGGAAGGGACAGGCCTCAGGAAGTGTGCAGGGAGGCCAGGGTCCCCGAGCACAGTCGAGAGAGCAAGGGGCTATTGGCAAGGGCAGGCGCAGGGCCCGTAATTATACGCCCCAGGAGAATATGGTCCTCCTGGGTGCGATCCGTGACCGGCCCGTCATCCTTGTTGCAAGGGAAGCGAAGCCTGGGCCTAAGGCTCAGGCTTGGAAGGAGGTAGTGGAAGTGATGAAGGAGGTGTCCACGGTTCCTAGGGGCTTGAGGTCCTTGAAGCACAGATATGTGGATATCAGGGCCACGGTGAAAAGGAAGATGGCCAGAGAAGCTGAGGGACACAGTGTCGCCTATAAGGAGTGGGAGAGGATCGCAAGGGACTTTCTAGGACCATTGCCCGCAGCTGGAGCTTCATCCCTGGTGGCCCAGCAGGACCCAGCCTCCAGTTCAGGTGAATATCACATACACCAACATGCCACCACATGTGCATCACACACACTACACATGGTGACCAACAAGGACACTGACATGTCAGCTCCATGGAATTAACAAGGGATGGATGGATGTATCACTAAAATCCATGAAGCTGACAAATCACTGTCATTCCTGGCCACCCCAAGAGTAATTAAGCAATAGAGTCCATGTACTGGTGCGCCCAATGCAGCCTATGCAGTTACAGACCGCATAAGAAATCCAGACAGTGTTAGGAGCCAGGAGAGGTCAAGACAAGAAACCAAAGAATAGATCCAATCTAGCAAATGAGAGCTAATGGGAGTTGCAATTAGGAGAATCATCCATGTTCAGGCCTAGATGTCAGATAGTTAGGAGTGAAACCGCAGGAAAAATCCAGACAGTGTTAGGAGCCAGGAGAGGTCAAGACAAGAAACCAAAGAATAGATCCAATCTAGCAAATGAGAGCTAATGGGAGTTGCAATTAGGAGAATCATCCATGTTCAGGCCTAGATGTCAGATAGTTAGGAGTGAAACCGCAGGAAAAATCCAGACAGTGTTAGGAGCCAGGAGAGTTCAAGACAAGAAACCAAAGAAAAGATCCAATCTAGCAAATGAGAGCTAATGGGAGTTGCAATTAGGAGAATCGTCCATGTTCAGGCCTAGATGTCAGATAGTTAGGAGTGAAAACATATCAATGTATTGATCAGCATACTAATGACATGTACCTTTCTTTTCTCTATTTCAGAATCCAGTAGGAGGTCTGGGTCCAGTGATGAGCCACGAGCGGGGCCGTCAGCCCCCACCCTGCAGGAGACCGCTCAGGGGGAGGAGGCTACAGGCTCATCCGAGGGCCCTGGCTCTTCGGGGGGGGGAGGTCGTGGTCGTTGACAGCCCCCCTGTCCAGAGCCCGACTGTCCCCCTCCTACAAAGACTTGCCATCTCGCCGGGGCCCTCAGAAGGAGTGGAATATGCCACAGCTCCTCCTTCCCCACACTCTGAGCCACCGGGGACAACAACATCAGAGACCCTGTCTCCAGCCGGGTCCCAGATCCTCCCCACTCTGTCCCCGCCATCTTCCCACCCGGCCCTGCCAGCAGGACCCGAGCCCCCCCCCCCACCACCACCAACGACCGAGGCTGCGCTGCTGGAGTTGTTGGCCGTCTAAAGGGGGATTGATGCCAACATCTCTGGCATGAGGCGCAGCCTGGACAGGCTCTTTAGGGAGGAGAGGAGCCATCATCGTAGGCTGGAGCAGCATTTGGTCAGGCTGCTGGGAACGGGGCAGGTCACCAGCCAACAGCAGCCTGGCCCCTCCTCTCCTTCCACCATGCCTCCGCCGCCACCACCACCCGTGGTGCCACTACCTCCTCCTGCTCCCCCACCACCAACAAGGAGACGGCGTCCGGCCGTGACGAGGCAGTCCTGTGACCAGGCGGAGGAGGACCTAGGGGCTGTGGACATAATTGTGCCTTCTCAACAGCACTCCTCAGTGACAATCTATTGGTCACAATGCTGACCTCATCTAGCCTGGCTACAGAGTTTTGGATCTTTGCCTATGTGATGGTGACATTTTGTATGCAGATGGCTACCTCCCATCACATGGTCCATGATCCTCTTCTCTGTGGACACGTAGGGTTCGGTTGAACATGCCACCAATTGATGGTCACTGGGGAATGCTGTTGGGAAGGGATGCTGCAGTCCCCTTTTTTTTTAGGCCCTTAGATTTTATGTTTTCTCTTTATGTTTTTCTTTCCATTTGTTTTGTTTTAGGTACAATTCAGGCCCATGAAGGCATCTCCTACATATGCAAGCATTGTGGAGGAATTATATGAGGCGTAAGATTTTCCCAGTGCCTCTCAGGTAGACATTACTCCAATGACAGCCCCCTCCTTAACATGTATCTCCCACAATCTTAAAACTATCATATTGCCAGATATCTCAGACATGATTATTGTTAGCTGAAATGTAGACTAATACCGCTAAGGTGATGGACTTGCAAAGTCTCACAATGGCATGTTAATGACAGCCAGCATTAATATATGCACTAATAAAGCATGTGATCCTGACCTCAATATCGGTCTGAGAACAGATCTTTGGGTCTGATGTAAGAAACAGTGAATGTGGCTGCTGACCTTTGTGTCCTGTCCATATTAATGGGTATTTGCCCATATTACTCATTATCCATAGACCTAGCTAATAGTTAGTAATGCTTGCAGATGGGAATCAGGTGAGTTGGTATATTGGTACAGTATTTAGCACTTTACTGTACATGCATTGTCATTATTTTTTTTTAGCCTCCTCCGCCTTTTTTGTATTTTGTTGACCATTCATTTTTGTAGGCAATTTCACACACCACACTGTATGTGTGAAACTGGATTGGATTACACAGTCCAGAGGTTGAATCATTTGTTCAATTGAACAGATCCAGACAAGTTGTAAGTGCTGTGCACTCTAATGGTTTCTTCAGTTAAATGGGGAGATTTCTGGTTCCGGTTGCAGCATGTGACCCTGGTAGGTGCTATGCATCATGCTTATTCTAGACTATTAGATTGACCCCTGTAGGTTTCCCCATTTTTTTTATTTAGCCCCTTGCTCTCTCGGGACCCGCCCACACCACACCCATGATATTAATGCACAGTCTTGACCACTGCTGATTGTGGTCTGTGTCCAAAAATAAAGTTTTGTTATACCGTTCTGTGAATGCACAGTCTTGACCACTGCTGATTGCGGTCTGTGTCCAAAAATAAAGTTTTGTTATACCGTTCTGTGAATGCACAGTCTTGACCACTGCTGATTGTGGTGTGTGTCCAAAAATAAAGCTGTGTTATTCTGTTCTCCCCATGTCGGTGTGTTTTCAATGGTTGGGGTTAGGGGACATCCACATGCATCACATTAGTGTCACATTACTCTAGCTGTAAACTAATGAGCAATAGTTAACCTGCAATAAATCCATACATACTAAGAGGAATAATAGTCCTAATAGCATTAGATATCATATAATGCATCTAATTGATCTACAATCTAGGCATAATAAAGGGTTAATGCACAGGCCAAGTACAATTAGCGGGACTGGGGAGTAGGAACATTCCCCTGTGGGCCTAAAAGGATAATGATAGGTGATACTGCAGTGGGTTGTCAGTTCCTTCTCCAGTGATTATTGATTTGTCCGTCAATTCTGCTCTCACACGCACTTCCCCAACATCACTTAGCAATCGAAACTAATGTAAATTGATGAATAGCAGAACATAATGGGAGGTCACCAAATGGGAATGAATGGTCATCTTGGCACATGGCCACCAGCAATGGCGTGGGACTTCCTTGGATAAGAGTAGTGGCGATTACCCCTGATGGAGGTGAGTTGGCTGGTGCTCATTGTGCCTCTGCAAACCCTCTGTGTGTGTTTGTTGCCCTTGTGGGTGGGAGAGTGACAGCAGAACTGACAATCCACTCCGGTCTCACCGGCATAGCAACCTTGTAAGAAAGCAGTGACAGTGGGTCAGAGTCGGACCCGACCGAAAGACCAAACAAGAGATATTGTGTATTTCAATGAAGCTGTGAGCTATCTCATTGTGTTTTTATGTAATGAGGTAGTGTGTCTTTAATTTTGGTTTATGTAAGCTGCAGCATGGCTTTTCATTCAAAATGTAACAACTAATTGGTTGTATAATGCCTTTGCTTTGGTGGGGGGAGGGGATGGTGAAATCAATGCTTTTCCTCTGTTAAACTCACTTTTATATTTTTAAGTTGTCTGTACGTAATGCGTAAACCATTTTAAGTGTGTTTTTTGTGCACTTAGCGAATTTGCGAGATACGAGCGTCTACGCAAGGAATTCTTGTCCGTTGCTTACTACGTAGCGCTTATCGGAGGCAAATCTCGGCAAAGTAGTCTGAAATTACGCAAGTCAATCGCAAGTCAATCGCAAGTCGACTCGGATATCGTAAATCGACTTACGATGGGCCTTGGCGAGATACGATTTCATCCGCAGCTCGAATTTAATAGGGCCCTAGGTTTCTAAAATAGTTATTGATCCTGGATCAGAAGGAAATAAAAGAGATTGGGTTGAAGAAAAGGGGTTCAGTCATTCTCATCCTCTGTCCCCTACATACACTTCATATTTTCTTGACATTTTCTCTATGCTTACATTGTCCAACCCCCGGTTCTTTCACTTTCTTTACTTGTCTTTCCTTTCTTCCAACTCTTGACTGAATATTTCCATCCCTACTAAACATTGATCAATAATGTGGAGAGAAACCACAGACATGGAGTTTAGGAATGAGGAGGAGGTCTCATTAGTAACAGTTATGGGACTGAATGATTTCATTTCATTTACAGGAACACCCGGAGGGGCTTTTGGGGAGCAGTGGGCAGGCTCTTCAGAAGGAGAAGGAGACACACTGAGTAAGTAGGGATGAAACCTGTACATGGAGCTTCCATACATAAAGAGATACACTGAATGAGTCAAGATGAGAGGGTGTGAAAGACAGGGGAGTGAGAGATTGAAGAAAGAGAGTAAGAGATTATAATGAAAAATAAAACTATGGGATATTACTTTTCTGATGCAGATATTTATAAAAATATATATTTTAAAAAGTTTGTCATTAAATAATGAGAGTATTATGGTGATGAGAGCTTGAAAGAAGTTCTTTCATTTCTACGTAGTATAAAGCCAACATGGAAATGTAAAACATTTGTCAAAAACACCTTATATTCCACTCCATATTAAGGCAATATGGAGGCCATGCCTTTTATATCGCTCTTTATTTCTACTCATGAAAAGCAAGAAGAGATTTCTGACCTGAAAGATGAAGCTTTTTGAAAAAATAGGAAAGAAAGACACCTTTTTAAATCCAGATAAACTCCTCTATTAAATAAATAAGATAAATCAGAAAATAATAATTTAAAACATACAATCTTTATTAGTGAATTTAAAATGGAAAGTTTAAAACATATTTATTTTACATAGTTACATAATACTTAAGGTTGAAAAAAGACTTTCAGTCTATCAAGTTCAACCTTTTAGGATCTCCTCTCTCCTCTGATCTGCAATATGCATATTAGTTATTAATGAATTTGTTCTTAATTATTAATCAATTATTATTATTATTTTAATTATTAATTAATCCAGAGGAAGGAAAACAGAAATAAAACAACAAGTGAAACTCAGCCAATCGTCTCAAAGGGGGGGGGGGGGATTCCTTCCTGACCCCAGATACTGGTGATCGGATTCCTCCCTTGATCAATACTCTCTTTCTCTAATTATCCAGGATAACCCTGAATTCCCTTTTTAATTAGAAGAAATCCAGTCCCCTTTTAAAGTTAACTATTAAATCCGCTGTCACCACCTCCTCTGGTAAAGAATTCCACAGATTAACCACCTGTACTGTGAAGAACACTTTTCTTTCTTTAAGGTGGAATCTTTTTACTTCTAATCTCAAGGGATGTCCTCTTGTCATTTGTATTTATATAAGGTAATCATATCTCCTCTTAGACGCCTTTTTTCTAGAGAAAATAAGTTTAATTTGGTTTGTCTTTCTTCATAACTTAGCCCCTCCATTCCCCTTATTAGTTTTGTTGCCCTTCTCTGTACCTTTTCCAGTTCTAAAATGTCCTTTTAATGAAGTGGTGCCCAAAATTGTACTCCATATTCCAAATGAGGGTGTACTAGGACTTTGTATAGTGGTAGACTTATATTTGCTTCCCTTGCTTCTATACCCTTCTTAATACATGCTAATATTTTATTAGCCTTTGCAGCTGCCTCTTGGCTTTGAGCACTGTTACCTAGGTGGTTGTCCGCAAGCACTCCCAAATCCCTTTCAATATCTGATACCCCTATATTTGCTCCATTAAGATTATACATTGCATGGCTATTTTTCCTTCCCAGAGGCATAACTTTACATTTATTTGTATTAAATCTCATCTGCCATTTAGATGCCCATTCCTCAATTTTATGTAAATCCCTTTGGAGGGAAAGCACATCATTATCTGATTTAATTACCTTGCACAACTTTGTGTCATCAGCGAAAATGGAGACACTACTTTCCAGTCCCATCTCTAATTCATTAATAAATATGTTAAAAAGAGGACCTAATACTGAACTCTGAGGAACCCACTTATCACATTAGTCCAATCGGAGTATGTTCCATTTACAACAACCCTTTGCTTCCTGTGTTTTAGCCAGCTCTCAATCCATGAGCAGATATTTACTGCAATTCATGTATCACTTAGTTTGCACAATAGTCTCCCTTGTGGCACTGTATCAAAAGCCTTTGCAAAATCCAAAAAGACTACATCTACTGAGTTGCCTTGATCTAGGTTCATACTAACCTCCTCATAGAAACTAATTAGATTTGTTTGACATGACCTATCCCTCATAAATCCATGTTGACTCCAATTTATAATCCTGTTCAAATAGATATATTCTTGTATATTATCCCTTATTAACCCTCGTAAAAGCTTCTATACTATTATAGTGAAATTATACTATATTTGTGGTAGCCATGGGTGCCCACCACCATTTACCCCTTAGGCTCTAAGTTTTAAACCTAACTACTCTGTCTAGAAATGTTATAACATCCCCCAAAGCTACAAAGTTGCACCGTAAATATTTTGATAATTTAAACACAAAAAAATATTGCCATTAATATATGCAGTCAAACTTGATGTTTAAGGAAGCACCACAACATATGCAATAAATACAAATGCAAGATAATATAGTTGTCTTTAAATGACAAAGTCTTTCTAAAGACACAGTATAGTGTTCTTATCTTTGTATGTTGCAGGCACCCTCCGGATGGCAGTGGATTGAGACAGGCCGGGCCCGGCAGTCTGAGGTTCCTCTGCTACAACCAGTGATGTCACCAACCAGGAAGTGACGCTGTGTCTACGGTGGCCGAAAGATGAAGCCCCACGATTGGACAGCGAATCTGATTCCCAGCAGGCATCCCATGTAGAAGAAAGTATTACAGAGAGAAAATCAGAAACTATCGTAAATTATTCCAGCCACAGTGATGATGCTGAAAATCACAAGGAAGAGGCAAACAGCTCACCGGCAGAGAGTGATGATGAAAAACCCAAATTGGGAACAAATACTTTTAAAAAAGTTTAAGAGTTGTGGCCCAAAAATAATTCATTGTCTATAACTAATTCAGCTGTAAATAATGAAGGCTTATCCAAGCAACCGGTGGAATGGCAGAATAGCACAAACGGCAGTGAAGATGGAGAATCATTTGGGACTCAGTAGCCAAGCCGTATAGGCACCATTGCTATATGTGCAGCCCAGTAACTGTTTAACATTTTCATTACAAGAGGACAGCTAAGCTTAAATGAAACTGTTACTGCCTGAATGGTAGTTTTCCTAACAGTGCCGGTCTATGCCAGTGTAAACCCAGATTTCTTTACAAACAATGCTACTGGTTAAAATTGTGATCTCCACTTCTGAAATTGTTCTTGTGTATCCAATATAGGACATTTTTAGTGACGGCTCGCTGTGTAATAAATGCTGTATCTGGGTTACTTAGCAAAGGCTTAAACTGCTATAGTAAAAACTAAATTAAATACAACAACATTAGTTTTTGCACATAACCTGTACAATCTCACAAAATGGAGGTCCCGAGGCATAAAATATATCTGGACTCTTGTACTAGATACTATTCTGAGCACCCAGACTTGGAGCAGTTGTTATACTGGTTATTCAGAGAATGACCAACATATATTAAGCTAGTTAAGTTCATTACAAGAAACAGTTTGTAACTCTTCCTATTTTGACACCTTTTAAAGATCTGTATAATATGTATTGTGTTAAAGCATCATACAAAAACACAATACTGTATTCTGGATATTTAGTTTCTTTAGTTAATGCCCTCATAGTGATCATTTATACCATCTAATATTTGACACACTGTTGTCGTAGTACTTTGTGATCTTTATTTCCCCTTGTATTCATTTAAGCATCTAAATAAAATGTTGTATTGTGAAAAATGGTATCTGACATATTATTTGTGTTAATTCATGGTAATACTCATCCACTCTTCTACAAATTCTCTGGTAGTTTAGTGTTTAAATGAGCTTGTGGCTCCTCTTTTATGTATCATGTCCCTGTACAATGGCCATTAACCCCTGAAGGAAGTCACTGAACCTCTGACGGACGTCCCTGTAGCTTGTTATACCATCCGTGCATCCACCCTCTTCTACGATTTAAGACTAGATATATAACATATCTAATACTGTTAAAATAGAATAATCTTTATGATTGTGAAAATCCCTTGGTAAGAGTTTTTGTAATCTAGAAAGAAAATGCTGTTCTTTACACATAATTAATTATATTTATATATTTATGTATTGTTTTAATATTGAAAATATCATGATTTTTTTTGTTCTTGCATTACATAGCAAGCAAGTCCAGCCAGTGGCGTAGCTAGAGCTTTTGCTGCGCGGGGCTCACTGAGTTTGAGGCCACAGATTCAGGGGTAGCCCTGGGCATCAAAAGTACACATGCAGACTTGCACACACACTCACACTTGCACACACACTCACACACACACGCAGACTTGCACACTCAATCAAACACACACTCACACTTGCACACACACACACTCACACTTGCACACTCACTCAAACACACACGCAGACTTGCATCATAGGTAACCCGCACGCGTTAGCAACAACCCGCATGCTGACAATTATATATGTGATGATACGGGTCTCCATGCGCAATGTTAGAAAGGCTACGGCCAAGATGGAACATATCTACACGTGGTGATCTTGCCCAAAAATCCAAACTTTCTGGATCAAAATTAACTTCCTTATAAGATGGTTGTATTTATTACCCTGCCTTGGGAACAGTATACAAGGAAACAAAATTCCTTAGCAGTACAAATTAATTTAGCCTCAAAAAGATCTTTATGGAAAACACCACAAATCCCAAACTTGAATACTGTCATTACCAAGGTCTGGGAAAATATTGAAATGGAAACATTATCAGCAAGACGTTCTTTATCCTCCTTTGAAACCAAACGGCTTCCTTGGTTCGCACATTTGTAAGAAATAAGACATTGTACTGAAGACCCCTCTCTAAATTCCTCCAAATGTTTCTAAAACTAATATATAATTTTCTATACATTATTATCTTATAGTTTTATTATACAGAGAGTGTGTATTTGTATCAATGCAGTGTTTTCATAGAAAATCATATATCTGTAAAATACAATATCTATTGTCTATATTGCACATATATTGTGTATCATTTCTGTCAATCTACCATTTTACCCCAAATAAGGGAACAATTAATCTTTTGAATAAATGGACGTAAAAATAAAAAGAAGGGTATTTTCTCACTTTATTTCTAACATTATTGATAATACTGCATAACATATTTCTAAAAGTGGGGCATGGCGGAAACAGGTAAGTGATAGATAGGAGAGAAGGGGAAAAGAGAGAAGACGAAGAGAGGGGGAGAGAAGGGGAAAAGAGAGAAGAAGAAGAGAGGGGGAGAGAAGAGGGGAGAGAAGAAGAAGAAAAGAGGGGGAGAGAAGAGGGGGAGAGAGAGAGGGGGGGAGAAGAAAAGAGAGGGGGGAGAGAAGAAGAAAAGAGAGGGGGGAGAGAAGAAGAAAAGAGGGGGGAGAGAAGAAGTGAGGGGGCGAGAAGAAGAAGAGAGGGGGGAGAGAAGAAGAAGAAGAGAGGAGGGAGAGAAGAAGAAGAAGAGGGGAGGGAAGAAGAAGAAGAGAGGGGGGAGAGAAGAAGAAGAAGAGAGGGGGGGAGAGAAGAAGAAGAAGAGACGGGGAGAGAAGAAGAAGAAGAGAGGGGGGAGAGAAGGGGAAGAGGGGGGGAGAAGGGGAAGAGAGGGGGAGAAGGGGAAGAGAGGGGGGAGAAGGGGAAGAGAGGGGGGGAGAAGGGGAAGAGAGGGGGAGAGAAGGGGAAGAGGGGAAGAGAGGGGGAGAGAAGGGGAAGAGAAGAAGAAGAGAGGGGGAAGAGAAGAAGAAGAGAGGGGGAAGAGAAGAAGAAGAGAGGGGAAAGAGAAGAAGACGAGAGGGGGGAGAGAAGAAGACGAGAGGGGGAGAAAAGGAGAAGAGAGGGGGAGAGGAGAAGAGAGGGGGGAGAGAAGGGGAAGAGAAGAAGAAGAGATGGGGTAGAGAAGGGGAAGAGAAGAGGGGGAGAGAATGGGAAGAGAGGGGGAGAGAAGGAGAAGAGAGGGGAGAGGAGAAGAGAGGGGGAGAGAAGGAGAAGAGAGGGGGGAGAGAAGGAGAAGAGAGGGGGGAGAGAAGGAGAAGAGAGGGGGGAGAGAAGGAGAAGAGAGGGGGGAGAGAAGGAGAAGAGAGGGGGAGAGAAGGAGAAGAGAGGGGGAGAGAAGGAGAAGAGAGGGGGAGCGAAGGAGAAGAGAGGGGGAGCGAAGGAGAAGAGAGGGGAGAGGAGAAGAGAGGGGGAGAGAAGGAGAAGAGAGGGGGAGAGAAGGAGAAGAGAGGGGGAGCGAAGGAGAAGAGAGGGGGAGCGAAGGAGAAGAGAGGGGGGAGAGAAGGAGAAGAGAGGGGGGAGAGAAGGAGAAGAGAGGGGGGAGAGAAGGAGAAGAGAGGGGGGGAGAGAAGGAGAAGAGAGGGGGGAGCGAAGGAGAAGAGAGGGGGAGAGAAGAAGAAGAAGAGAGGGGGGAGAGAAGAAGATATAGGGGAGATAGGTGAAAGAGAAGGGGAGAGAGGGGGGAGGAGTGTGGAGGGGGGAAGGAGTGTGGAGGTTTGGAGAGATAGGATAGAGGAGGGGGGGAGAAGATAGGGGAGATATGAGTTGGATTAGGAGGATATAAGGCAAAAGAGCAGAAAGGTGAGAGGGGTAAAAGACAGAGAGGGAGAGGGTAGTGTGAGGAGAGTGGGCCAAGGTATAGGGTGAGAGACATGGGCGGAGCTATCGCCGGCGCAGCCCTTTATCTCCTGGGGGCCCCCAGTCTCAGCCTCCCCCCAGGCCATATCCCGGCAGCCCTCGGTCCCCTGACCTCCTCCCCCATCCTGCCTGCTGCCTGTCTTCCACAGCGCAAACGGGACCCCTGGGGGAGGAGCCAGGCTCCGAGGGAGGCTCAGCTGCAGGCTGGGTGAGTGGGGCATGCCTGTAAGCAGCTAAGTGATAGATGGGGGGGAGAGAAGGAGAGGGGGGACAGAAGGAGAGGGGATGGGGATAGAGGGAAAGGGGAGGGTGAGAGAGGGAAAGGGGAGGGGGAGTGGGGCATGCCGGAAGCAGCTAAGTGATAGATGGGGGCGGGGGAAGGAGAGTGGAGGGTGAGAGACACGGGCGGAGCTATCGCCGGTGTAGCCCTTTATCTCCTGGGGGCCCCAGTCTCAGCCTCCCCGCAGGCCATATCCCGGCAGCCCTCGGTCCCCTGTCCTCCTCCCCCATCCTGAGGGCGTCCTGCCTGCGGCTTGTCTTCAGCAGTGCAAAGAGGACCCCTGGGGGAGGAGCCAGGCTCCGAGGAAAGCTGAGCTGGAGGCTGGGGGGAGAGGGGCATGCCGGAAACAGGTAAGTGATAGATAGGAGAGAAGGGGAGAGAGAGAGAGAGAGGGGAGAGAGAGAGAGAAGGGGGATGGAAGGGGAAAAGAGAGGGGGTGAGAAGAAGAAAAGAGAGGGGGGGAGGAGGTGGAGAGAAGGGGAAAAGAGAGGGGGAGAGAAGAAGAAGAAGAGAGGGGGGGAGAGAAGAAGAAGAAGAAGAGGGGGGGAGAGAAGAAGAAGAGGGGGAGGAGAGAAGAAGAAGAGAGGGGAGAGAAGAAGAAGAAGAGAGGGGGGAGAGAAGAAGAAGAGAGGGAGGAGAGAAGAAGAAGAGAGGGGAGAGAAGAAGAAGAAGAGAGGGGGGAGAGAAGAAGAAGAAGAGAGGGGGAGAGAAGAAGAAGAAGAGAGGGGGGAGAGAAGAAGAAGAAGAGAGGGGGAGAGAAGAAGTGGGGCATGTCTTAAGCAGCTAAGTGATGGAGGGAAGGGAAGGGGGAAGTGATGGAGGGAAGGGGAGGGGGAAGTGATGGAGGGAAGGGGATGGGGAAGTGATGGAGGGAAGGGAAGGGGGAAGTCATGGAGGGGAGGGGGAAGTGATGGAGGGAAGGGGAGGGGGAAGTCATGGAGGGGAGGGGGAAGTCATGGAGGGAAGGGAAGGGGAAGTCATGGAGGGAAGGGAAGGGGGAAGTCATGGAGGGGAGGGAAGGGGAGGGGGAAGTCATGGAGGGGAGGGGGAAGTCATGGAGGGAAGGGAAGGGAAGGGGGAAGTCATGGAGGGAAGGGGAGGGGGAAGTCATGGAGGGAAGGGGAGGGGGAAGTCATGAAGGGAAGGAGAGGGGGAAGTCATGGAGAGAAGAGGAGGGGGAAGTCATGGAGGGAAGGGGAGGGGGAAGTCATGGAGGGAAGGGGAGGGGGAAGTCATGGAGGGAAGGGAAGGGGGAAGTCATGGAGGGAAGGGAAGGGGGGAAGTCATGGAGGGAAGGGGAGGGGGAAGTCATGGAGGGAAGGGGAGGGGGAAGTCATGGAGGGAAGGGGAGGGGGAAGTCATGGAGTGGAGGGGGAAGTGATGGAGGGAAGGGGAGGGGGAAGTCATGAAGGAGAGTGGAGGGGGGGAGTGAAGGAGAGTGGAGGGGGGAGTGAAGGAGAGTGGAGGGGGGGAGTGAAGGAGAGTGGAGGGGGGGAGTGAATGAGAGTGGAGGGGGGGAGTGAAGGAGAGTGGAGGGGGGGAGTGAAGGAGAGTGGAGGAGGGGAGTGAAGGAGAGTGCAGGGGGGGAGTGGAGTGAAGGAGAGTGGAGGGAGGGGGGGTGAAGGAGAGTGGAGTGAAGGAGAGTGGAGGGGGGGAGTGAAGGAGAGAGTGGAGGGGGGGAGGGAAGGAGAGTGGAGGGGGGAGGGAAGGAGAGGGGGGACAGAAGGAGAGGGGATGGGGAGAGGAGGCGAAGGGAGGGGGGCGAGAAGGAGGGGAGAGTGAAGGAGAGGGGAGAGAGGGGGATGGAAGAGGGGTGAGAGAAGGAAGGGGGAGTGCGGCATGCCGGAAGCTGCTAAGTGATAGATGGGGGGAGTGAAGGAGAGTGGAGGGTGAGAGACGTGGGCGGAGCTATCGCCGGTGCAGCCCTTTATCTCCTGTGGGCCCCAGTCTCAGCCTCCCCCAGGCCATATCCCGGCAGCCCTCGGTCCCCTGACCTCCTCCCCCATCCTGAGGGTGACTTGCCTGCTGATTGTCTTCCACAGAGCAAACAGGACCCCTGGGGGAGGAGCCAGGCTCCGAGGGAAGCTGAGCTGAAGGCTGGGGGAGTGGGGCATGCCTGTAAGCAGCTAAGTGATGGAGGGAAGGGGAGGGGGAAGTGATGGAGGGAAGGGGAGGGGGAGTGATGAAGGGGAGGGGGGAGTGATGGAGGGAAGGGGAGGGGGAGTGATGGAAGGAAGGGGAGGGGGGAGTGATGGAAGGAAGGGGAGGGGGGAGTGATGGAGGGAAGGGGAGGGGGGAGTGATGGAGAGTGGATGGGGGAGAGAGAAGGAGAGTGGAGGAGGTGGGATTAAAGGAGAGGGGGGGACAGAAGGAGAGGGGATGGGGAGAGGAGGCGAAGGGAGTGGGCGAGAAGGAGGGGAGAGTGAAGGAGAAGGGAGGGGGAGGGAAGAGTGGTGAGAGAAGGAAAGGGGAGGGGGAGTGGGGCATGCCGGAAGCAGCTAAGTGATAGATGGGGTGTGTGAAGGAGAGTGGAGGGTGAGAGACACGGGCAGAGCTATCCCCGGTGCAGCCCTTTATCTCCTGGGGGCCCCAGTCTCAGCCCCCCCCCAGGCCATATCCCGGCAGCCCTTGGTCCCCTGACCTCCTGTCTTCAGCTGAGCAAACCGGACCCCTTGGGGAGGAGCCAGGCTCCGAGGGAGGCTCAGCTGAAGGCTGGGGGAGTGGGGCATGCCGGAAAAAGGTAAGAGATAGAGATGGGGGAGGGGAGAGATGGGGAGGGGAGAGATAGAGAGGGGGGAGGGGAGAGATAGAGAGGGGGGAGGGGAGAGATAGAGAGGGGGGAGGGGAGAGAAAGAGAGGGGGGAGGGGAGAGAAAGAGAGGGGGGGAGGGGAGAGAAAGAGAGGGGGGAGTGGAGAGAAAGCAAGTGGGAGTGGGGAGAAAGAGGAGGGGGGAAGAGGGGGGAGAAGGAAAGGGGAGAAGGAAAGGAGAGAAGGGAGAGGTCAGAAGGAAGAGGGGAGAGGGGAGAAGGAAGAGGGGAGGGGGGAGAAGAGAGAAGGAAGAGGGGAGGGGGGAGAAGGAAGAGGGGAGGGGGGAGAAGGAAGAGGGGAGGGGAGAGAAGGAGAGGGCGGGGGAGAGAAGAGGGAGGAGAGAAGGAGAGAGGGGGAGGAGAGAAGGGGGGGAGAGAAGGGGAGGGAGGAGAAATGAGGGGGAGGGAGAGAGAAGGAGAGGGGGAGAAAAGGGGGAAGAAGGGGACGAGAGGGGAGAGGAGTGTGGAGGGGGAGAAGGAGTGTGGAGGGGGATAGATGGGATAGAGGAGGGGGGAGAAGATAGGGGAGATATGAGTTGGATTAGGAGGATTTAAGGGAAAAAGAGCAGAAAGGTGAGAATGGTAATTTTTTGCACAGGGGCCCTCTATTCACTAGCTCCGCCACTGGTGAGAGAGGCACCAAGTTTGAGGGAAAAAGAGGAGAGAGAAGGGTGGAGACAATGTGGTGGTGGGGGGGGGGGAGTGGGACAGTTAGAGAGAAGGATGGGAGAACAATGAAAGTGCAGAAGTGGGTAGAAATTGAGAGAGCAAAAACAAGTAGAGAAAAGGAGAGCAAGTGAGAAAAGGAGAGAGAGGAGAGACATGAGAGAAACAGAGAGAGAGAGAGACATGAGAGAAACAGAGATAGAGGAGAGACATGAGAGAGGAGAGACATGAGAGAAACAGAGAGAGCAATTGAAAAGAAGAGATGGAGAGAAGCAGAGAGAGCAAGAGAGTGAGGAGAGAGCAAATGAGAGAGGAGAGACAATGAGAGAAACAGAGACAGAGGAGAGACAAGGAGGGAAACAGAGAGCAAGTGAGAGAGAAACAGTGAGAGTAAGTGAGAAAGGGGAGACAGAATCAGAGCGAGCACGGGAGAGAGGGGAGACAGTGAGAGCAAATGAGAGAGAAGAGACAAGGAGAGAAACAGAGAGAGAGAGGGAAGACAAAGAGAGCAAATGAGACAGGAGAGACAGAGAGAATCAGAGAGAGCAAGTGAGAGAGGGGAGACCGAGAGAAACAGAGCGAGAGGAGAGAAACAGAGCGCAAGTGAGAGAGGAGAGACATGAGAGAATCAGAGAGAGGGGAGACAGGGAGATAATCATTGTGTTGCCTTTGACATATTCAAGGAACTTGTCTTTCTCATGGACATGCTCTGACTTCCAGATCATAATCACATTGTGTATAAAGCGATGCCAACTTATGATGATCTTCTTAAAGGGATGTTCATTCCATATATATAGGTCCTCCCACAGACCCATATATAAGTTGGCAAAGCTTGGTGCAAGCCTCGTACCCATGGCTGTCCCGGTACGGTGCACATAGTATGTGTTCTTGAAGATGAAGTAGTTCTTGCTTAGAATAAAGTCCTGTGTCTTTTTCTCAATGTTGTCATAAGAGATAAGTGAGGTCTTCACTGCTGCCATATGTAGATCCTGTGGAATCGCAGTTTACGGGGCTGAGACATCCAGCGAAATCCAGCAATAATCCCTGCTCCATTTTTGTTTGGACATTATCTCTAGAAGATGTGGGGTGTCCCTAATGAATTATTTCAAATTTCCCACCATAGGTGTCAGATAGTGATCAACGTGCTCCGACAGTCTTTCAGTGAGGGAACTGATTCCAGACACTATCGGTCTCTGTGAGCTACTGGAACGATATAAACCCTATGAGTGCTAGATGGGGATGGGGAATTGACCGTATGTTCTTCTCTCCATTCTAGGATATATCTGAATTGGTGTTCTATATTTATTATTATTATTATTATTATTATATAATGTGTAGATGTACCAGCCGGGCATGCTCTTGTGCATTATTATTATTAGTAGTAAAATACTATTACTAATAATAATAATAATGCACAAGAGCATGCCCAGCCAGTACATCTACACATTATATAGTAATAATAATAATAATACACAATGAGCATGCCCAGCTGGTACATCTACACATTATATAGTAATAATAATAATAATAATAATAATAATGTAGAAGAGCATGCCCAGCCGGTACATCTACACATTATATAGTAATAATAATAATAATAATGCACAAGAGCATGCCCAGCCGTTACATCTACACATTATATACTAATAATAATAATAATGCACAAGAGCATGCCCAGCCGGTACATCTACACATTATATACTAATAATAATAATAATGTAGAAGAGCATGCCCAGCCGGTACATCTACACATTATATAGTAATAATAATAATAATAATGCACAAGAGCATGCCCAGCCGTTACATCTACACATTATATACTAATAATAATAATAATGCACAAGAGCATGCCCAGCCGGTACATCTACACATTATATAGTAGTAATAATAATAATAATAATATAGAAGAGCATGCCCAGCCGGTACAGCTACACATTATATAGTAATAATAATAATAATACACAAGAGCATGCCCAGCCGGTACATCTACACATTATATAGTAATAATAATAATAATACACAAGAGCATTTTATGTTCGCGACATCACTACTCATGATATCATTCTAAATATCTTTCCCAAAAGTTGCATTCAAACGGGCACATTTATTATATATGATGTTAAACTATACTACATCTAACCACCCTTGTCCAAAAGTCATTTAAAATGAAAAATATTTTCTCCATAATATTAATTCAAACTGTGTTTACGTTGTTTTTCAGTCTTGTGATGTACAGCTCATCTGGCTGTGGTAACACTATGTACTGATTGCTCAGGTTTGTTGCAGACCGCATGCATTTACTCCCCTGCTTTGAAAATGTTTTGGGTTTGAGGTGTAAAGAATTAATGACACTGTCCATGTTTCAGTCTCAGCCACCAATGGCAAAATGTTACCAATATCATTGGTGATATCTTTTCCAAGATGATGCCAGTTTCATTATCTGCCATCCTGTAAAACCTGGTCTCATGACCAACAGGTGTTGCTATCTGTAGACTGCAGGCCAGTTGATATCTACATGTTCATAGCTCCATCTTTCTAGAATTCAGAAAGTAATTTGCATTTTGATGACACTTTTATCTCTGTATGAGCCGTACATCTTTCGGCTGAAGGTGAGTCACCCCTAATTTGGACCTTAATGTGCAACTCTTTAAAGGTTCAGCTGAAGAATAGACCATTCTTGTGAGGCTATAAGGGAATCCACACCTGTCATCCAAGCCTTACAATATGCAGTCCTTTCTGCCACTTTGTTTCATTGGACATAGTCAGAACCAGAGCAAGTGGACTTCACACCCACATTTCACTCCGATTAATTAATCTCAGCTTCTGTAAATGGTTCCCAATGGATTCTGTGGGGATGTCGTTCCTTGTAAAGGATGCCTTCAGCTTCCAGTTGCTGGCTGTGCTGGTTTGTCTGACAGTGTTGGGTGTTTTTTTTATATAACTAGTGTAATGTATAGGTTTTCTTTTGATGAGCTACAATGTAAGATTAACCATTGTCTGCCTAATGGATTACACAGGTTTCACAAGCATTTACTTGTTTTCTGTAAGTAGAAAAGCAATGTGGCATCAGTAATGGATGATATTGATAGATTATAAATCAGTAAATTTCTTTAGCCCTTTCGCAGGAAATCTTACAGGTAAAATTTTAAAATGTAGCCAATGATTTTAAAGTTGTTTTGAATACACGCCACCCTAGAATAGCTTGCAAAAACACCCTCCACAAATGAAATATGTTTGAGAGACAAATTATAAACTTCTTGTCATGAACCCCAGGACACTTGGACTTTTGGTTCTGGCCACTGGACCCTGATGGACAATAGCCACATATCCAGGTTAAATCAAAGGGGTATTATAATGGCCATAAGGACCTTGTGATGTGTTTCCCCCAAATTTTGTTTCTATGCCCTGGACCTCTAAGGCCCCTTTTCCACCAGGTTATTTGAGCCTAGAGGGCGGCTCTGGGTCTATTTTCCATATTTTAGGGCCATCAGTTTGTGTGGAGTGTGTTTTGGGTGTGTTTTAATTAAGCCAATAAAAATAGTAACCTTCTTGGGTTGGACCCCAAGCACACACCCAGATATTCTGGGTCCAGGTCTCTAAATATCTTATCAACCCCTGCTGTGTCCAGATCCTGATCGGAGGTAGCTGATAGCTGGGGCTGTAGACCCCATCTAACAGACAGGATGGTGCCGGGTCTGGGAGCCACTCCTAGCCAAGTGGGGGTGAATCAAAGGGGCAGATGCTTGTGTTTGTCTAAGGAAGTGATCCATTGCTAATTGGACCTGTATAAAAGGATTTACCTAAAACAAAAACAAAAAGTTAATGCTCTGTTTGGAAAACATATGCTTGGGGTGTTTCGTTTAGAGGAAAGGAGTTTATCTTTTAAAAGTAAATGTATTTTTTGCAACATGTCCTGGAACCCAATCACCTGGCCTGATAATCTGCAACTTGTCATATAATTAGGTTAAGCTGTCCTGTGTGCTGGGATAAACAACCTGTGTGCTGGGATAAACAACCTGTGTGCTGGGATAAACAACCTGTGTGCAGGATTGGTCTCTGAGCTTTTCAATCCCAACTGGTTGTGACACATATCAAATGTACTGGTTAAACCATAACTTTATATTATAAATTTCAAGCTTCGGATCAGATTCTTTTTCCTTCTCTCTACATATGTGAACAAGCCATTTCTCCATCCCAAAAGCAAAAACCATAAAATTGATTTTTAAAAACATATTTTATTAAATGACACTACAGGCTTTTCATGTTGCTTTCCAAAATCTACTGATCTGTTTGCATCACGCACGGCAATGCTCTATAAGACATGAACCTTTATAAAAAGAACTTGTTTTGTTTCATCTATATGTTAACATTTTCCTCAAATTAAAAAAATAATAATAATAAAATAACACATTAGATATTCCTAATGTACATAGATTAATTATTCACAACTATTAAATTATGATTTTGTACAAATCTCTAAACTAAAAGATTTTCATTCTGAACCAAAAGAATATAGTTTTATAAGTAACATAGCAGCTACTTAAAATGTATTCAGTTCATCCATCTAAAGATATTCCATAATAAATGGACATCAAGTGTGTGGCTCCGGCTGCTGGTCCTGTGTTTCACTGTTAGGAGATGGAGCTGGTTCAGTTGGGTGATCACTTCTTGGTGGTGGTGGTCTTAGATGCGGAGGTGGAAAATATGGGTCCCCATGCATTGGAAATGGAGGATAAAGTTGTGGGTTTGGATGTCTCACTATTGGAAAATGAATACATTAAATATAAATAAAAGTTGACATTACACATTTCAAAAATTTAACTGTTAAGACCATTTTCCGTCTCAGAAACACATTTGCTGTTGTTACTTGGCTCTTATATACTCCAGAAGTAATGTGAATGCCATTTTAAAATAAATAGAAATTGTGTCACAGGAAATATATGTTTTGGAACGGTTCCTCAGACACCAAACAGTAGGCTTTCTGTGATGCAAAAGATGTGTATTTAAACTATCGGTTACTATTAGTTCTATCAGCACATTATGCCAACTATAATGTTTCATCCAGTTAATGGGAAAAAAATATAATTATATATAATTATATACAACAGACAAAAAAAAAAAAAGAGAAAAAAAAGGAAATAGCACAAAATATAATTATTTTTTAATTAAGATTTACTGTGATAACAGAACAGAGAATACATATAACTAGCAGTTTGCTATCATAAATAATGTATTTCCTTACTTGGCATTAGTGGCATTCCAGGATAGTCTCGGGGTCCATACATCTCCATTGGATGTGGTGGTGGTGGTGGAAAGGGTCTTCTGAAAAAAGGTCCTCTTGGATCTACTGGTAGTAAAGGAATTCTCATCGCTGGAGGGGGGTGAACCCCATAACCTAGAGGTGGTCCATCAATGGTTTCACCTTCTTTTGGTGGCAGGTGACTAGGTAAAGCCTGCAATAGATGTCAATGTTCAGTTAGTAAATATGTCATACAATGATTGTTCCTCGGTTTATTATTTTGGCGAGTACATACGTCGTTCTCTTCAGAACCGTTTCTGCTTGTATTTGTTCCTCTATATTCCGGTGAGGTTCGCCCATCTGCAATGAAAACATTAATTATAATTACACACAGAACAAAAAAAATAATTATATTATGAATAGAGATCTGCGGCATATTATTGAAGGTATACATTTATTACAGGATGCATGTACAGAAGGGCTTTACAAATCTCATAGCGAGGGAGTTATGGCGCCAGAAACTTTACCACTTGCTCCACACTTTTTATTTATAAATACATATATTTTAGTGTAAAATCCATACCATGACTCCTAACAAATCTGCCTGGCTTCTAAGTCTCAAATACATTTATCAACTCCTGATGTGCAGTATTGTGCTGAAAAAGTGAATTACACCATGAGTAATGTTAAAGACAGACAATGTGCACTTTAAAGACTGAGGACAGGTTATGAATACTCAAGTTTTGCTTTCTTTTGTACAGTGATATTAATGAAACCTCTGTTTTGATGGTACCATAAGCGCATGGTTACTTTCTCCTGTCTGATAATCACTAGTCTTTCATGTATTAGACTATGGGCCATATTCAATTGAGCGAATTTGAGATCCGGAAGCCCGCAAGTGAGCATGCAAACTATTTTGCTATTCAATTTGCTTCGTTTTGTGGGCTCGGAGAGGCTTCCGAGTTACGGCTTTGAAATAAAGGCGCCGATCAAACTCGTAACTTACAGCCCCACAGAACCCTTTGATCTCGCACTTTCGCAAGGCTAAAAATCGCAAAGCGCTATTGAATTGCTTAATTTCCCCAAGCCCGAAATGTAGTCACACCCATAAAACACCAAAAGAAGGAGAAAATCCTACGAGTGCTAGAGAGGACTCGAAAGGGAGCTAAACACCTATTCATAGCACTGTAAATGCAAATAAAAATCAATACTGCACTGTAAATAACGGGGAAAGCGATGATGTCATTTCAGGGTTAAATCAATCTCGGGTATCAATGAGTTAATACAGTTCTAGTCCATATGGGTGGCCTGATATGTATTGACTATAAATATAAAATAAATGTGCATGCTATGCAACTTATTATTATAGAATATATATTCAATATGAGCAAAAAGCATCACTCAAAACATTAACTTCTTGGAAAAATATAACAAAATGAACAACCAGCTGTAATTCGCTATAAAAAGAAACCAGAACATCAAAAATGCCAAGTCTAAAAAGGAACTAACCTATTTCATATTAGGGACAGAGTTTTCTTCCGTCTCATCATCTTCATCCACATCAGAGCTCCAATCTTTCATCTTCAGCAAACTATCAATTAGTGACTGTAAAGAAAAGTAAATGTTCATCAAGAAATAAAATAGTTAAAGCCCTTTAAAACAATTCTTCCTGGGAGCATAACACTTTCAAGATACCACTAGTCACAGATAGACTTTTTTGATAAGTTCCTCAAAATATGTCTGTCTATCTAAATATGTGACAGATGGTATTGTTGTGTTAAAATATTATTTTTTTGTGTGCCAAATGCAGTGGCGGCTGGTGAACTTTCAAGCTGGAAGGGCCCAGGGCGAAACGTAGCCCCTCCCCTTTTCAAACCACACCCAATTGTATAACTCCTCCCCCTGACATCATAATGACCTTTGTAAGCCCCGCCCAGTGACCTTATACTTGCAACGCCCATTGAAATACATGATCAGCAATGCAGCAATGTCAAGAAGCAAAGTAACAATGTGTTAAATTCATTGGTATACAATATAGATTGAAAAAACTCATGTGACAAGACTACAGCAATATCATAATTGCACCTATACGCATTAACAGAAAAATTAAAGCAGTGACACTTACCATTAGTCGGCTCTTCTTCTCAGGGTATTCACATTCAGTAAGTTGACCAACGAGTACAAACAAATCTGCTGCCACATAGGGTTTGCACCTGGGGTTGAAAGAAAACAAGCAAATCAATCAGACCATTCAAGAACAAAACCATACTTTAAAAACCTTAAAAGACCATGTGGAACCATATAGGCCCCAAACATACCTTAAAAGACCAAGTGTGACCATATAGGCCCCAACAGCACCTTAAAAACCTTAAATAACCAAGTGTCACCATATAGGCCCCAACCGCACCATAAAAACATTAAATAACCAAGTGTGACCATATAGGACCCAACCGCACCTTGAAAACATTAAATAACCAAGTGTGACCATATAGGCCCCAACCGCACCTTAAAAACATTAAATAACCAAGTGTGGCCATATAGGCCCCAACCGCACCTTAAAAACATTAAATAACCAAGTGTGACCATATAGGCCCCAACCGCACCTTAAAAAACCAAGTGTGACCATATAGGCCCCAACCGCACCTTAAAAACATTAAATAACCAAGTGTGACCATATAGGCCCCAACCACACCTTAAAAACCTTAAAAGACCAAGTGTGACCATATAGGCCCCAACCGCACCTTTAAAAACCTTAAATAACCAAGTGTGACCATATAGGCCCGAATCGCACCTTAAAAACCTTAAATAAACAATCAAAACCATATAGGCCCAAACTGTATATAAAAAAAAAAAAAAAAAATACAATATATATATATATATATATATATATATATATATATATATATATATCAATATATATATATATATATATATATCAATCAATATATCAATCAATATATATCAATTAATATATAAATCAATCAATATATATATATCAATCAATATATAAATCAATCTATTTATATATATATATATATATATATATATATATATACATACATATATACACACACATAAAGCAATATACATAAAACAAAAAAATATATTAATTGATATTTATTAATTGATTAATTGATGTACTTTATTAATTATTTGATTATTGCTCATGTATTTTTATTAGACATTATTTATTATACACTAGCGAATTGCCCGTCAAAAAATGACGGCAATCAAATCGTAAGGTAGCTAATGCTGTTTGGTGTGTAATACTAAAATATATAATAGATGAATAAATGAATATACTTTACCTATTTTGAAGCATTGTGTTGAAGAGCTGACAATCTGTTTTGATGTTGCAGCAGCATTAGTGGTGTGGAGCTGCTGTGTTAGCGTGCTGAATGTGTGCAGTGTAAGAGTGTGCGTGCGCGAGACCAAACCGTTAGCGTACTCGTGTACTTCCGCATTGGCGTAAAATGGCGGGTTATCTGTGTTATGCGTCTTTGCGGATTATCCGTCGGTGCTTCGTGGTGTTTTTCGAGTTTCGTGTGTTTTGCGAGTTTCTTGTGGTGTTTTGCGTGTTGAGTGCTGTAGCCTCGTTTCGTTTTTTTCGTCGGCCATTTTTTCTTTCGCTTAGCGATTTTATTAGTGTGTAAAGTGTATTATTTTTATTTAAATGAAGGTGTAACTTGTTTTTTTGAGGTCATGGATGCTCCCTCTTGCTGTAGGTAAGCTTTTTATGTGTGTGTTGTGTGTATTTATTGTGTTTGAAATGTTTGTATGTCGGCGTGTTGTGTCTGATGTTTGCGAGGTCGTAATGTCTGGTAACGTGTCTCGTATGGTGTTTGCGTGTGTAGCCTCGTTTTCGTTTTGTTCGGCGGACATTTTTTCTCGCGCTTAGCAAATTTTTTATTGTTCAAACTCTTTTATTTTGAGTGAAATGAAGGTGTAAGTTGCATTTTTGAGGTCCTGGATGCTCCCTCTTGCTGTAGGTAAGGTTTTTATGTGTGTGCTGTGTGTATGTATTGTGTTTTTAATTTTGTGAACGTGTGTGGTATGTTGTTTGTGAGTGTCGCAATGTGTGTGTCGTGTTATTTGCGTTGCGACGTGAAGTTTGCGAGGGTCGCAGTTGCTGGCATGGAGCGCCTTCGGCGCTCCATGCCAGCAACTGAGGCTCTCGCCCAGTGCCCTCTCTTTGCGAGGGCCGCGGCATTAGCAACAACTCGCATGCTCACAACTATATATGTGATACTGACAACGGGCCTCATTCAATTGTGATTAGCATATTTTTTTTACTGAAGTTTTTAGTTAGTGATCTTCTATCCAAAAGCAAGGTCCTCACTAACTAAACACTTCTGTAAATAAAATATGCTGTGTGCTTATATAGAGCTCTATTCAATTGGCCAAATCGCATTTGAATGAGGCCCAAAGAACGTGAGGTCAGGGGTTCACCATACACTTGTCTCTCTCTGTGTCCCTCCTGTCTCTTTCTCTCTCTGTGTCCCTCCTGTCTCTCTCTGTCTGTGTCCCTCCTGTCTCTCTCTCTGTCTGTGTCCCTCCTGTCTCTCTCTCTCTGTGTACCTCCTGTCTCTTTCTCTCTGTGTGTACCTCCTGTCTCTCTCTGTCTGTGTCCCTCCTGTCTCTTTCTCTCTCTGTGTACCTACTGTCTCTCTCTGTCTGTGTGCCTACTGTCTCTCTCTGTCTGTGTCCCTCCTGTCTGTGTCCCTACTGTCTCTCTCTGTCTGTGTCCCTCCTGTGTCTCTCTCTCTGTCTGTGTCCCTCTTGTCTCTCTCTCTCTGTGTCCCTTCTGTCTCTCTCTCTCTCTGTGTCCCTTCTGTCTCTCTCTCTCTGTGTCCCTACTGTCTCTCTCTCTCTCTGTGTCCCTACTGTCTCTCTCTCTCTCTGTCCCTACTGTCTCTCTCTCTCTCTGTGTCCCTACTGTCTCTCTCTCTCTGTGTCCCTACTGTCTCTCTCTCTCTATCCGTGTCCCTCCTGTCTCTATCTCTCTATCCGTGTCCCTCCTGTCTCTCTCTCTCTATCCGTGTCCCTCCTGTCTCTCTCTCTCTATCCGTGTCCCTCCTGTCTCTCTCTCTCTATCCGTGTCCCTCCTGTCTCTCTCTATCCGTGTCCCTCCTGTCTCTCTCTCTCTATCCGTGTCCCTCCTGTCTCTCTCTCTCTCTATCCGTGTCCCTCCTGTCTCTCTCTCTCTATCCGTGTCCCTCCTGTCTCTCTCTCTCTATCCGTGTACCTCCTGTCTCTCTTTCTCTATCCGTGTACCTCCTGTCTCTCTCTCTCTATCCGTGTACCTCCTGTCTCTCTCTCTCTATCCGTGTACCTCCTGTCTCTCTCTCTCTATCCGTGTACCTCCTGTCTCTCTATCCGTGTACCTCCTGTCTCTCTATCCGTGTACCTCCTGTCTCTCTATCCGTGTACCTCCTGTCTCTCTATCCGTTTACCTCCTGTCTCTATCCGTGTACCTCCTGTCTCTCTCTGTGTCCCTCCTGTCTCTCTCTGTCTGTGTCCCTGCTGTCTCTCTCTGTCTGTGTCCCTGCTGTCTCTCTCTGTCTGTTTCCCTCCTGTCTCTGTCTGTGTCCCTCCTGTCTCTCTCTGTCTGTGTCCCTGCTGTCTCTCTCTGTCTGTGTCCCTCCTCTCTCTCTGTCTGTGTCCCTCCTCTCTCTCTGTCTGTGTCCCTCCTGTCTCTCTCTGTCTGTGTCCCTCCTGTCTCTCTCTGTCTGTGTCCCTCCTGTCTCTCTCTGTCTGTGTCCCTGCTGTCTCTCTCTGTCTGCGTCCCTGCTGTCTCTCTCTGTCTGCGTCCCTCCTGTCTCTCTCGGTCTGCGTCCCTCCTGTCTCTCTCGGTCTGCGTCCCTCCTGTCTCTCTCGGTCTGCGTCCCTCCTGTCTCTCTCGGTCTGCGTCCCTCCTGTCTCTCTCGGTCTGCGTCCCTCCTGTCTCTCTCGGTCTGCGTCCCTCCTGTCTCTCTCGGTTTGCGTCCCTCCTGTCTCTCTCTGTCTGTGTCCCTCCTGTCTCTCTCTGTCTGTGTCCCTCCTGTCTCTCTCTGTCTGTGTCCCTCCTGTCTCTCTCTGTCTGTGTCCCTGCTGTCTTTCTCTGTCTGTGTCTCTCCTGTCTCTCTCTGTCTGTGTCCCTCCTGTCTCTCTCTGTCTGTGTCCCTCCTGTCTCTCTCTGTCTGTGTCCCTCCTGTCTCTCTCTGTCTGTGTCCCTCCTGTTTCTCTCTGTCTGTGTCCCTCCTGTCTCTCTCTGTCTGTGTCCCTGCTGTCTCTCTCTGTCTGTGTCCCTGCTGTCTCTCTCTGTCTGTGTCCCTGCTGTCTCTCTCTGTCTGTGTCCCTCCTGTCTCTCTCTGTCTGTGTCCCTGCTGTCTCTCTCTGTCTGTGTCCCTCCTGTCTCTCTCTGTCTGTGTCCCTCCTGTCTCTCTCTGTCTGTGTCCCTGCTGTGTCTCTCTGTCTGTGTCCCTCCTGTCTCTCTCTGTGTCCCTCCTGTCTCTCTCTGTGTCCCTCCTGTCTCTCTCTGTCTGTGTCCCTCCTGTCTCTCTCTGTCTGTGTCCCTCCTGTCTCTCTCTGTCTGTGTCCCTCCTGTCTCTCTCTGTCTGTGTCCCTCCTGTCTCTCTCTGTCTGTGTCCCTCCTGTCTCTCTCTGTCTGTGTCCCTGCTGTGTCTCTCTGTCTGTGTCCCTCCTGTCTCTCTCTGTGTCCCTCCTGTCTCTCTCTGTGTCCCTCCTGTCTCTCTCTGTCTGTGTCCCTCCTGTCTCTCTCTGTCTGTGTCCCTCCTGTCTCTCTCTGTCTGTGTCCCTCCTGTCTCTCTCTGTCTGTGTCCCTCCTGTCTCTCTCTGTTTGTGTCCCTCCTGTCTCTCTCTGTCTGTGTCCCTCCTGTCTCTCTCTGTCTGTGTCCCTCCTGTCTCTCTCTGTCTGTGTCCCTGCTGTCTCTCTCTGTCTGTGTCCCTCCTGTCTCTCTCTGTCTGTGTCCCTGCTGTCTCTCTGTCTGTGTCCCTGCTGTCTCTCTCTCTGTCTGTGTCCCTGCTGTCTCTCTCTGTCTGTGTCCCTGCTGTCTCTCTCTATGTCCCTCCTGTATCTCTCTGTCTGTGTCCCTCCTGTCTCTCTCTGTCTGTGTCCCTGCTGTCTCTCTCTGTCTGTGTCCCTCCTGTCTCTCTCTGTCTGTGTCCCTCCTGTCTCTCTCTGTCTGTGTCCCTCCTGTCTCTCTCTGTCTGTGTCCCTCCTGTCTCTCTCTGTCTGTGTCCCTGCTGTCTCTCTCTGTCTGTGTCCCTCCTGTCTCTCTCTGTCTGTGTCCCTGCTGTCTCTCTCTGTCTGTGTCCCTGCTGTCTCTCTCTGTCTGTGTCCCTCCTGTCTCTCTCTGTCTGTGTCCCTCCTGTCTCTCTCTGTCTGTGTCCCTGCTGTCTCTCTCTGTCTGTGTCCCTGCTGTCTCTCTCTCTGTGTCCCTGCTGTCTCTCTCTGTCTGTGTCCCTCCTGTCTCTCTCTGTCTGTGTCCCTGCTGTCTCTCTGTCTGTGTCCCTGCTGTCTCTCTCTCTCTGTCTGTGTCCCTGCTGTCTCTCTCTGTCTGTGTCCCTGCTGTCTCTCTCTATGTCCCTCCTGTATCTCTCTGTCTGTGTCCCTCCTGTCTCTCTCTGTCTGTGTCCCTGCTGTCTCTCTCTGTCTGTGTCCCTCCTGTCTCTCTCTGTCTGTGTCCCTCCTGTCTCTCTCTGTCTGTGTCCCTCCTGTCTCTCTCTGTCTGTGTCCCTGCTGTCTCTCTGTCCCTCTTGTCTCTCTTTCCCTCCAGGCTGTCTCTCTCACCTCAGTCCCCAGAATGCATGCCGGTCCCTCCCCAGGGAGGAGTTGAGAGCAGCAGGGGGGAGGAGTTGAGAGCATCTGGGGGTAGATGTTGAGAGCAGCCGGGGGAGGAGTTAAGCACAACAGGGGAGGAGTTACGATGGGCAGGGGAGGAGTTAAGAGTGGCGGGGGAGGAGTTAAGAGCGGCGAGCGTGCAGGAGGAGTTGTGAGTTGACTCGCCCCCTAATGTGCTGAGTGGCTACTGCTTGTGCTGCTGAGCATTCTGGGACTTGAAGTTTTGTGCAGTGAGTTCTGACACACCCACTTCCAGTTCCTTATTAGTGCGACGCGAGGGGCCGTAGCGAGCCCGCAAGCAGGTAAATACAGTGATTCAGGGTGAAGTTGGTGACCAGGAGGGCCTCAGTTGCTGGCATGGAGCGCCTTCGGCGCTCCATGCCAGCAACTGCGGCCCTCGCAAGCGTGAGCAACGGCTTAAGCAAGCTCGTATGCTCACAACTATATATGTGATATTACAGTGCTATTTATTTGCTATACATGTTACAGGATATTATCCTGTAACATGTATATCACATACATAGCCCTGTAATATGTATAATACATACAGGGTCACACAAGTTCACACTAACCTTTTTTGCCCTTACAGGCTTCCATACCTGCTTTGCTAATTTTTTAAAGACTCTGATTGGTTGAAATCAATGTCAATCAAAATTTCAGCCACTCAGAGTCCTTCAAAAAATAGAATAAAAGGAGGAGCTTGGGAAAAAAATCAATTAGTCGCCGGGAGAGCTCCTTGTAGAAGGAGCTTCATTAGATTGTTGTTTTTTTTTTTTTTTTAGAGCGTCGGGTTTTTTAGGTGGAGGCCTCTTGCAATGGGCCAGAATGGATGGACAATGGCTTTAATCAAGATGAGGACAAGGGCTTCTATCAAGATTGAAGGACATGGGCTTCAATCAAAATTGATTGGAATGCCCGACTATCCAGGGCAGAAGGCCACCGCTGGAGGGGTCAATTTGACAGGTATGTGCTGTTGAGGTGTCAATTTGACAGGTATGTGCTGTTGTTTACTTTATTATTGTTTTTTTTTTTTTTACAGGCAATGCATTCTTTTTATTTTAACTGCAATGTTAAAGATACATTGCCTTTTACTTTTAAAAATGTAATAAAAATATGGGGGGGACGCTGTATTGTTGTTGTGTTTTTTTGTTGTGTTTTTTTTTTACTGTAAGGTAGGTGGGTTCCTAGTTGGGCAGGGGTGGGGTGTGGGTCACTGGGTCAGGGTTGTAGGTAGGTGGCTTGGCTTGGTACTACCAAGCCACCTACCTATCACCCTGACCCAGTGACCACACCCCACCCTGGCCCAACTACCAAGTTGGTAGTTAGGTCAGGATGGGGGTCATTAGGTCAGGCAGGCTGTTAGGTGGATTGCTAGTCGGGCCAGGGTGGGGTGTGGGTCACTGGGTCAGGGTTGTAGGTAGGTGGCTTGGCTTGGTACTACCAAGCCACCTACCTATCACCCTGACACCGTGACCACACACCACACCCTGGCCCAACTACCAAGCTGGTAGTTAGGTCAGGCTGATAGGTGGGTTGCTAGTTGGGCCATGGTGGGGTGGGGTCACTGGGTAAGGGTTGTAGGTAGGTGGCTTGGCTTGGTACTACCAAGCCACCTACCTACCCCCAAGACCAAGTGACCTCAGCTGGTAGTAGCTGGGTGAGACCTAGGTCAGGGTGGTTAGTGGGGTCACATCAGGGTTGGCACGGGGCCCCATGGGCCTCATATCCTTAGGGGGAGTGATGACCGGGTCTGGGGGGTAGGAGGCTTATGCTGGGTGGGTGACCACATGGTCCGTCGGCGACTGAGGTGGCCAGATGGGCCTCCGGGGGTGGGGTGACCGGGGTGACAGGGTCATCACCGGCCTTGGCATGAGGCCACATGGGTAATTGTGTGGCAGGCAGGCAACCAGGCATAGTGGCGTACTACTAGGGTAGCCCTAAGTTTATTAGGGGGACTAGGGGTTTGGCCAGGGCAGTTAGGACTTACTGTAGTAGGTTGGGTCAGTCTAAGTCGTTTCAGCGAAAAAAGGGCTGGCTTATGGTGTAAGCCGTAAGGTTTATATTAACAGGGGAGCTGTCAATCAAAATTAAACTCGAGGCTATTAGCTGGTGGGCACCCTGGGCTAACGGTCTGGGTGGGCTTAGGTGGTTCTCCTGACAACTGTACAGCCTTCCATCATTGATTGGTAGAGATGTCGCGAATAGTTCGCCGGCGGACCGTTACCGGCGAACATAGCATGTTCGCGTTCGCGGCGAACTGCGAACATATGCGAGATTCGACCCACCCCCAATACTTTATCATTGAGCAAACTTTGACCCTGCATGTCACAGTCAGCAGACACATTCCAGCCAATCAGCAGCATAAACTCCCTTCCACACCCTTCTACCTCATGGACAGCAGCCATTTTGGAATCATAACTAACTTGCAGTCTTACTGAGAGGAGGTAGAGTGTAGGTGATACTGCATCAATAGGGAAAACCATAGCTAGGCAAGTTTATTCAGTGTCCAGTGCAGTGCTGAAGGACTCTTGTGCATTATTATTATTATTATTATTACTACTACTATATAATGTGTAGATGTACCAGCTGGGCATGCATTATTATTATTATTATTATTATTATTATTATTATTATTATTATTATTATATAATGTGTAGATGTACCAGCTGGGCATGCTCTTGTGCATTATTATTATTATTATTATTATTATTAGTAAAATACTTCTTCTAATAATAATAATGCACAAGAGCATGCCCAGCCGGGACATCTACACATTATATAGTAATAATAATAATAATTATAATGTAGAAGAGCATGCTCAGCCGGTACATCTACACATTATATAGTAGTAATAATAATAATAATAATAATAATAATAATAATAATAATAATAATAATAATAATAAAGCAGAAGACCTCCCCTGTGTCTCCCACCCACTCCCTCCCATGTGTCTCTCTCCCCCCCTCTCCCCTGTGTCTCTCCCACCCTTGCCTGTGTCTCTACCCCCTCTCCCTTCCCCAGTGTTTCTTTCCCCCCTCTCCTGTGTCTTTTCCCCCCTTCCCTCTTCCCTGTGTCACTCCCCCCTTCCCTGTGTCACTACCCCCCTCTCCCTTCCTGTGTTTCTTTCCCCCCTCCCCTGTGTCTTTCCCCCCTTCCCTCTCCCCTGTGTCTCTCCCATCTCATCTGTGTCTCTTCCCCCTTCTCCCCTGTGTCTCTACCCCCTCTCCCCTGTGTCTCTACCCCCTCTCGCTTCCCCTGTGTTTCTTCCCCCCTCCTCTGTGTCTTTACCCCCTTTCCTCTCCCCGGTGTCTCCTCACCACTCCCTCCCATTAGTCTCTTCCCCCCTCTCCCCTGTGTCTCTACCCCCCACTCTCTCCTGTGTCTCTCCCCCCTCCCATGTTTCTCTTCCCCCCTCTGCCCTGTGTCTTCCTCCCCCTCTCCACTGTGTCTTCCTCCCCCTCTCCCCTCTCCTGTGTCTTCCTCTCCCTCTCCCCTGTGTTTCCTCCCCATCTCCCCTCCCCTGTTAGCTTCTATACGCATACATACGATAAGAAATCTGGGGGGGGGGGGGTTACCCCTTACCCCCCCCAGTTCCAACACCCATGTGTACTGTATAATATTGTATTGCATTATGTTATATTATATCACTAGTGACTTGCCTGGCACAAATGACGGGGCAATACTAATTAATAAAAAAGTTTGAAGCCATGGCAATGCTGTTTGCCACACAATGTGATGCTTTTTGTACTCTGAGGACCTTCGGCGCTCATTGTGAGCCTCTTCCCTCGTGTCCATGTTTCGTGCTTTGCAAAGATCAATCTTCGGCGCTCATCGCAAAGACAGATATATAAGTACAGTGTTAAATATATAATTTTTTTTGTGCAGTGTAAATTAAAAAATGTATTCAGGTCTCAGAGCATAATAAAGTGATTTCGATTGCTATCGCTGGCAGCCAATGAGCAGTAATCCAGATATATAACTGCAGAGTAAAAAGTAAAACATTTTAGTGTACTGTAAAGTCTACTTTTTTATTTTCCATTACTAATTAATACTTATTAAATGAATGCACGATAATAACTATTGTGAATGAACAAATGTATTAGGAAGTGCGAAGCGTTAATGTATGTAAAGTAACCGCAGTGTAAAATATGCTATTAAGCGTATTTTTTTTATATATATTTTTTTTAATAATAATGAATTAATTAATTACTAAAATACTTTACCTATTTGTAATTAATAGATCCAGTGATCAATAACCTGAAGAGCTAACTAAAAAACATTTTCCTAAAAAGCCGTACGAGGTAAAGATACACTACTAACAAGGACGCTAAATCATCCACACCCGCTTACCACATACACATTCCCCGCCATTTTACAACACTAACTTACACAATGCGAAAGTACCCAGCTACCTTAACGGCTTCCACTCGCGCACGCAGCCTATTTACACTACACACTGCACACATTGCTGACACTTAGGCCCTCATTCAATTGCGATTTGGCCAATTGAATAGGGCTCTAAAAAAGCACATAACATATTTTTTTTAAATAAGTTTTTAGTTAGTAAGCATCTATCCAAAAGCAAGGTTTTCACTAACTAAAAACTTCTTTAAAAAAAATATGTTATGTGCTTATTTAGGGCCCTATTCAATTGGCCAAATCGCAATAGAATGAGGGCCTTACACAGCAGCTCCACAGCACTGAAAACCTACTTTGTATGCTGCAGGAACATGAAAACAGATTGTCAGCTCTTCAGCACAATGCTTCCTGCATATATTACTTACAAATAGGTAAAGTATATTCATTTAGTAATTATTTCATTAGCATACAAAAATACATATACACAAAAAAAACATTATCACATTAAACATAAAAGCCATTCACTGCGCGCCTCACAACGAGCGCCAACGCTGCTCATAGCACACAAAGCCTTGCAATATGCGCAAAACACATCACCGCCGACCAAAGAATAACAGCAAAAGCGCCTATCAGAAAAAAAAATACAACCAACAGCCTCGCAATGAGCGCCGAAGGATATCCGACCGCCAACAAAATGAATGTCTCGTCCAAACCATTACCTGCCTTACAATCTTATTGCCGCCATTTTTTGACGGGCAAGTCACTAGTAAATATATAAAGATCAAGATAATAAAAGTATCAGAAAATGTAACACAAAGATGCACGCGCGTCTGAATAATACGACAAATACGGATTTTTGTCATAAATGATATGATCGCAGTATTGGGTCATAAACCCTAAACACTGGAATCTGTTACATACAATTTACTGATGATGTCATTAATGGGCTTCAAGGGGGGGGGGGGATCTCTTTTCATACTTTTTGAGCGGTGCAAATCCAACATACGCAGAGCGGAAACGCCACATCTGTTGGACACACACAAAGGGGTTCACTTTGGGAGAAAAAAACAAACAAATATGAAATATTTAATAATCATATTTTGATGTTACCAACAGATAAGGAAACGAAACTGAGGTTATTATATCTAATAGTAGCAAGCCTGGGAGTACTGGGAGTAATAATACTGCAGCAGGAGGTCAGGACTAATGTCACCTATAGACCCCCAGACAGATAAAGGTCAGTACTAATGTCCCTCTATAGACCCCAGTCAGATAAAGGTCAGTACTTATGTCCCTCTATAGACCCCCAGTCAGATAAAGGTCATTACTAATGTCCCTCTATAGACACCCAGTCAGATAAAGGTCAGTACTAATGTCCCTCTATAGACCCCCAGTCATATAAAGGTCAGTACTAATGTCACTCTATAGACCCCCAGTCAGATAAAGTTTTGAAATGTTTCTTGGATAGCATTGGGGCTAAAGGAGGTTTGGCCATCTGGTAGTCTAAAGATACCGTATATTATGTCCTCTCTTGGGGGGTAAAGACACTAATAATTCCTCCAATAAAATTCTGTTTTTTTTATGTGGGCAAGGTCCCTGGTTAGCCCATTGGGTTATCTGTTAAAAAGAGTGGTGCAGAGACTGTGGGGGCTGTTAGCCTCCTTGTCCCCGTGTGGCCGTTTAGAATCCCTGCTGCTGCATGTTTCAGCTTTAATAAGGTGTAATTGTACAGCGTTTGACTCAAGTAGCTGCCTGTGCTGGGTCAGTTTGGCTTAATTGCTGGGCCCTTTTCCTGCCAAGATGACGACCGTCAGTCCATGGGCCTCTATGTCCCCTTCACTACCTTTGTCCCCGCTTGAGTGCTTATTTGGGATGGCCCCCCTTTATATCTCCGACCCGTGGCCTTCTCAGGTCCGCCCCTCAATCTCTGAGTGTGGGTATGCGGGCTGGGGCGTTGAATCAGGCCTACCTTCTTCTCTGCTCGCTGCAAGATCAACAATACCTAATTTTTCAGGCATGTGTACATGCCTAATTTTTCTGGCCTCTGGTGCTGCACTGTGCCTTCAACAACCAAACCCCCAAAAAAGGCACATAACAGGGATTAAACTGATAGGAGTAGTACTAAATACACAACTCATATCTGGTGTAAAAGTAGTGTACATTTAAAACAAAAAACATTTTTTCTACTGTAATAGATTGCATAGCAGTTAGTTGTCTGCAAGCGTGTGTGTCAGACCTACAGCGTCTACTCTGCCAACTTCTGCAAGTGCACAGTGCCACTCATATCTGTTGTCACAGTAGCTTGCACGCATAGTACCAATCTGTCAAAACCGGTAATGATGAAT
The DNA here is from genome assembly GCA_027410445.1 of Discoglossus pictus. Classification (NCBI taxonomy): domain Eukaryota; kingdom Metazoa; phylum Chordata; class Amphibia; order Anura; family Alytidae; genus Discoglossus; species Discoglossus pictus. Next base: position 103,337 of record JAPZIH010000666.1, on the reverse strand, counting down.
GAGGTCTAGAGTAGCCTGGTTCCCTTATCCTCTACAGGTTGAGACCTAATGTTTGGGTGACTCCAACCAACACATGAGTACAAGCAGCACACAAACTCAAAGCCGCCATCCTCCTCCTGGTCCAGCATCATCAGCCACATCAACCACTGCTGTCCTCCTTGCCCCCTCTCAACCATCCGCCACTGCGTCTCTCGCCTTGAGCAGTTCCTGCTCATTTGCTCATAGTCAGGTGCCTGTAAAGGACATGTTTGAGCGTAAGAAGCTAATGTCTCAAAGTGCCCCAAAATTGAAGTGATACGACCAACAAAGCATCTTTTTCCATCTCCCGGTTCTAAAAATCCAGGCCTTATACACGCCCCCTGATATGTGCTGTAACAGGTTTTAAACTGATAAGAGTAGTACTACTTAACACACCTTAAAATAATGCAGAGAGAGGCAATGCATGAGAGGAGTCTGAAGAAGAGGAGTCAGAGGAGGAAGGTGGCTTTGAGGAGGTGGAAGACCAAACACAGCAGGCGTCCCAGGGGGCTTGTTGTCACCTTTTGGGGACCCTTGGTGTTGTACGTGGCTGGGTGGAGGAAGAGACCTTCAATGACATCAGTGAGGACATGGAACGGGACATGGCTAGCTTGGTATCCAACCTTGTGCAAATGGGGAGTTTGCGGTTGTGCAAATGGACTGTTTGCGGTTGTTTGCCGTGCGTTAAACGGGGAGTTTGGTCTGTCACTGTGAAGCAGGTGTAACCCTTACACTACCTGATCAATACAACATCATACCTGATGTTTTAAAGCACATTATTCCAAACAATTTAGGAATGTTAGGTAATGTATGCCCTTTATGGCTTAAAACCAGACTCTGTATCAACTATGTAATTTTCCGTGGGAGTTTTGCCACGGATCCCCCTCCGGCATGCCACAGTCCAGTTGTTAGACCCCTTGAAACAACTTTCCCATCACTATTGTGGCCAGAAAGAGTCCCTGTGGGTTTTAAAATTCGCCTGCCCATTGAAGTCTATAGCGGTTTACCGATGTTCGCCGGTTCGCGAACATTTGCGGCGGTTCGCGTTCCGAAAATGTTATGTTCGCGACATCACTATTGATTGGTCAATAATGGAAGACTGTCAGTCATTGAAATGGATACATTTTCACTGACCATGCATAGCTTCTCTCTGGTTGGTGGGCGGAATCCATTAATGGTCATGACTCATTCATAGAGTCTAAAGGTTAGTGTAAGTGCAGTGTAATCTGATCACACAGCGTGCAGGGGAAAGCAAGCTACAATAGATAGTGCAGTTAATGCATACACACAAGGGGGTTATCTTAAAGTGACAGTGTCCCAGGGAATAGTTTGCTTCATTCCTTACTTTAAAACACTTGAATGCTGATGTACACATTATATTTAATTTATGTTTTACTAATAACATATTTGTTTTTTTTATTGCATGTCACGAAAATATTTGGGGGGGGGGCGCTTGCCCCGACGCCCCTATGGACGAGCCGCCACTGGCCAAATGTAGCATCACATTGTTTTAAATGTTCTGGAAAGCCGAGGCAGATCCCATGAGTACTGGAAAATAGCCAGTCGATCCCCAGATCAAAAACCATGAGAGGCTCAGACTTAAAATAACCAGAAATAAAGCAATGGGACTCAACTAGTTGGAGGTTCATCAAATTGTCAAAGATCTCTCAAACACTGTGTGTGTGTTCAGTTGAGTCTGACTCAACGTGACCCTATGGACTGCAGCATGCCAGGCACATCTTGTGTCTAGTATACTTGTCAGGAAAACCTTATGGATTGCACAACTAGAGTGGGTGCCAGTTCCTTCTCTATTGGTCCGTGATTTGTCTGAGCTCTGCTATGGCCTGCCCATCTTGGGTGACCCTACATGGTAAAGCTCACAGCTTCATTGATATGAACCAGACACCATACAAGGTAGCATTCTAGAAAAGGGTTTTCAAACATTACAAACCACTTAAAATGACTTTGTCAATGGTCTGCTGAGCCCTTTGTGATGCACTGTGGGTTTAATACAATGTAACCACTTTCAGTTTAAAACCCACACATCTCCAGAAACAAGTATTCATTTATATAAAAAACATGAATTAATGTCATGAAAATATGGCAACTCTAGGAAACCGACACCATACCAACAACATTCATGTGCATTCGGAAATATACTTTCACCCGCATAATACCAAATCAGCTTAAGTTAGCAGTCAACTACAATGACTGCAAAAAATAAATAAATAAATGTCACCTACACCACAAAAATCAATAATGCAAAGATTACATCTTAAATTGCCTTGGTGGTGGCAATCTATGGGTACCTTCAGTTACCCAGAACTATAAAAGTTAGAAAAACCTCAGTTTAAAACACAAGGGAAAATGTCACTCCTTGTCACTATAAAACCTCCACACCGGTAATCGTAGCAATCAAATGAAACATGTGTAGGCCATGTTGTTCCTATGGCACTTACTTTACCCACAGGGGCCTCTCATGCATCTCTTCATGCCATGAGAGTTTGGCAGCTATGAACTAGAAATATATGAGCCTCCAGTCCTCTCATCTCTCTCTGCATGCAATGGTTGTGGTCCTTGGGACCCGTCAATAGCCAGACCTGAGTCCCAATACAGACCTTTGGCACCTTACTTCCACATCTCAATTGCATTATTAAAACTTACTGTAAATGTATCAAAATCCTTAAATTATTTTCCAAATGACATCCTGTTCCTGGGACATAATTACTACAAAAGTATTCACTCCCCATGGCATTTTCTGTGTTTTGTTGCCTCACAATCTGGAATGAACATGGATTGTTTGAGGATTTGCATTATTTAATTTACAGAACATGCCCACAACTTTGAAGATGTTTTTTATTTTATTTTGCATAACTATTCACCCAAAAAGGATAGAGTGTGGTGGCTCAGGTATATTACATAGGAACCAAATGCAAATGTATGAATTAGGGTGCTCCTAAGGATTATATTAATTAATACTATATAAAGAGAGAGAAAAAAGATCCTATTGTAGGGCACACCTAATCTTCCTAATCTTAGAAAGAAGAGAATAAACAAAACAATAAAATTTAGCTTTTAATGGTAATTAAAATCCTTATTAAAATATGCACATAGGTAGCAGAGAGATGAAGGGCTATGAAATTGGTAGGAATAAAATTTCTGAGTAGGAAATTCTGTTCTACATAAATTGACCATATACAATATAAAGTGCATGTGTTGCCACAAAAAAAAGTGACTATTGTGCAAAAAAGTACTAAGTGTATAAAGTGCCACGTACTTTAATTAATATTTTATGCTGTGCACTTATAAAAAGTGAAAATCTAAATAAATCTATATAAATATAGTAAAAATATAGTATATAGCAGTTTAAATGAGTCCAAAATATTCTATTATCCAGCTGTATGCTGGTATTATTGAGGCACCACAGTGATAAGTATTAAATCATTCATGCCTCAGTATTGATATATCGTATAATAGATGAAATTCACTGCTTTCAGAAACGACAGCGTTGGCTAGTAGAATATGATGCAAATACTGCCTCAATAATATCTCAGTGATTGCTGCGTTAATAACCAGGATCTATCTATATGTGGCTGAGCCTTCCTTCTGTAGTATTACCAGCTAAATAGCTGGAGTTTGAAAACAGGGAAGGGACTGAAAAGAGCACAAACTCTCTACCAATATTGCCTCAAAAATATCTCCTTAATAGCAGCGTTTATTCCCAGGATCCTTCTATGTAAGACTGTGCCTTCCTAATATAGCGTAACTGGCTAAAATAGCTTCAGTTTTGAAAGCAGGGAATGGACTTTAGTCTATGGGCCTGAAGAGAGAAAACACCACTTTTTATAAGTGCACAGCATAAAATATTAATTAAAGTACGTGACACTTTATACACTTAGCACTTTTTTTGCACAATAGTCACTTTTTTTTGTGGCAACACTAGCACTTTATATTGTATATGGTCAATTTATGTAGGACAGAATTTCCTACTCAGCAATTTTATTCCTACCAATTTCATAGCCCTTTATCTCTCTGCTACCTATGTGCATATTTTATTAAGCTAAGTTTTATTGTTTTGTTTATTCTCTTATTTCTAAGATTAGGAAGATTAGGTGTGCCCTACAATAGGATCTTTTTTCTCTCCCTTTATATAACTATTCACCCCCCTAAAGTCAATACTTTGGCGAGCCACCTTTTGCGGCAATCACAGCTCCAAGTCGCTTTGGATAAGTCTCTATGAGCTTGCCACATATTACCACTGGGATTTTTGCCCATTCCTCCTTGCTAAACTGCTCCAGCTCCTTCAAGTTGGATGGTTTGTGCTTGTGATCAGCAATCTTTAAGTCTGACCACAGATTTTCTATTAGATTGAGGTCTGGGCTGTGACTAGGCCATTCCAACACATTTACATGTTTCCCCTTAAACCCCTCAAGTGTTGCTTTAGCAGTGTGTTTGGGGTCATTGTCCTGCTGGAAGATGAACCTCCGTCCTAGCCTCAAATTACGCACAGAGTGATACAGGTTTTGCTCAAGAATATCCCTGTATTTAGCACCATCCATCTCTCCCTCAACTCTGACCAGTTTCCCAGTCTCGGCTGCTGAAAAACCTTCCTCCATACATTTTGGGAGTCTCCCACATGCCTTTTCACAAACTCAAATTGTGCCATTTTGTTTTTTGCTGACTTCTCAGAGAAAAATGCACGCATTTCAAAAATTCTAAAAAAGGTATTTCAACGTGAATCTAGGGGATCTTTACTGTAATGTGGCCCTTTAATGTATGAAAGCAACAGATTCATCTTGTGAAACCATTTATAGCTTTCCTTGCACAACAGACTACACATAAAAAGGGGGCAATTAATACCTCATCACCCATCTCAGCGCTGCGTTTCTTCTCATCTTCCAACTCTTGTTCCAGTTTACGGAGATTCTCGTCAAAAGATAAGTTGGAGTCTTGTAGAGTTTCTTGTAAAGCCTATAGTAAACAAAAAAATAAAATGTCAAAATGTTTTTTTTTTTTTAACAAATACAATTAATAAAATAATTTGTTTGATATAGAATAGTTACAGTTTCCCAGGTGCCTTCATTCCACAAACATACAAACATTTGCAATTTGGTACACCAGTCATTTCTAAAACTGTAAAATAATTTACCCTCTGAAGAAAAATAAATAAATACCTTTTGCTCTGTTATTTCTGAAAGTAACTTATGGGGCCTGCAATGATAACTGTAGATCGTCATACTGAAATAAAATATCAAAGGATATATATCAGAAAAAATAAATACAATATATCTATGTTATATAGTCACAAAACTCACAGCAAAATAATTTACTTTACATTTACTTAATTTACATGAATTGAATTAAGACCGACATAGAGCTAAAAAAAAATGATCACAATCTGATCTGAATGACAGAAACTTCTTAAACAAAATTCAGTTACACAAAAAAAAGGTTACAATAAGTATGAAATCAAATGTTATACTCACTTGCATAGGTTCTACTTTTAATCTGTAAAAAGAAATAATAATACCTTGTAGCAGTGTGTGCAAAAGCCAGAGGAGAAGTTACAAGATGGTTGCTGGAGGCTTGTAGCAGTGTATGCAAAATCCAGAGGAGAAGTTACAAGATGGTTGCTGGAGGCTTGTAGCAGTGTGTGCAAAAGCCAGAGGAGAAGTTACAAGATGGTTGCTGGATGCTTGTAGCAGTGTGTGCAAAAGCCATAGGAGCAGTTACAAGATGGTTGCTGGAGGCTGGAACAAAGAAAAGATAGTGAGATATGGCTTGGAACTGGCCCAGTATTTTGCATTTAAAAGGAGCATTTGGTGCAGACAGATGTGAAGGAGTGAAAGGGGTGGGGAGATGGTGGTGAAGAAATACAGTGTGAAAGCTTACAATTTAACAAAGTAGAAATAAAGTTACTATGTGAACAAAAATCATATCAGATATGGATATTCATAATGTTACAGGATGATACAGTAGAGTCAAAGGGGAATCATTGAGATGGCTGTAGATACCTTGTAGCAGTGTGTGCAAAAGCCAGAGGAGAAGTTACAAGATGGTTGCTGGATGCTTGTAGCAGTGTGTGCAAAAGCCAGAGGAGAAGTTACAAGATGGTTGCTGGAGGCTGGAACAAAGAAGAGATAGTGAGATATAGTTTGGAACTGGCCCAGTATTTATGCATTTTAAAGGAGCATTTGATGCAGACAAATATGAAGGTGTGAAGGGGGTGGGGAGATGGTGGTGAATAAATACAATGTGAAAGCTTACAATTTAACCAGGTAGAAATAAAGTTACTATGTGAACAAAAATCATATCAGATATGGATATTCATAATTAATGTTACAGGAGGATACAGTAGTCAAAGGTGAACCATTGAGATGGCTGTAGATACCTTGTAGCAGTGTGTGCAAAAACCAGAGGAGAAGTTACGAGATGGTTGCTGGAGGCTTGTAGCAGTGTGTGCAAAAGCCAGAGGAGAAGTTACAAGATGGTTGCTGGAGGCTTGTAGCAGTGTGTGCAAAAGCCAGAGGAGAAGTTACAAGATGGTTGCTGGAGGCTTGTAGCAGTGTGTGCAAAAGCCAGAGGAGAAGTTACAAGATGGTTGCTGGATGCTTGTAGCAGTGTGTGCAAAAACCAGAGGAGAAGTTACAAGATGGTTGCTGGAGGCTGGAACAAAGAAAAGATAGTGAGATATGGCTTGGAACTGGCCCAGTATTTTGCATTTAAAAGGAGCATTTGGTGCAGACAGATGTGAAGGATTGAAAGGGGTGGGGAGATGGTGGTGAAGAAATACAGTGTGAGAGCTTACAATTTAACAAAGTAGAAATAAAGTTACTATGTGAACATAAATCATATCAGATATGGATATTCCTAATTATGTGGCAGGAGGATATAGTAGAGTCAAAGGTGAATCATTGAGATGGCTGTAGATAAATTGTAAGCTTTCACACTGTATTTCTTCACCACCATCTCCCCACCCCTTTCACTCCTTCATTTAAAAGGAGCATTTGGTGCAGACAGATGTGAAGGAGTGAAAGGGGTGGGGAGATGGTGGTGAAGAAATACAGTGTGAAAGCTTACAATTTAACAAAGTAGAAATAAAGTTACTATGTGAACAAAAATCATATCAGATATGGATATTCATAATGTTACAGGAGGATACAGTAGAGTCAAAGGGGAATCATTGAGATGGCTGTAGATACCTTGTAGCAGTGTGTGCAAAAGCCAGAGGAGAAGTTACAAGATGGTTGCTGGATGCTTGTAGCAAGTTACAAGATGGTTGCTGGAGGCTTGTAGCAGTGTGTGCAAAAGCCAGAGGAGAAGTTACAAGATGGTTGCTGGAGGCTTGTAGCAGTGTGAGCAAAAGCCAGAGGAGAAGTTAGAAGATGGTTGCTGGAGGCTGGAACAAAGAAGAGATAGTGAGATATAGTCTGGAACTGGTCCAGTATTTATGCATTTTAAAGGAGCATTTGATGCAGACAAATATGAAGGTGTGAAGGGGGTGGGGAGATGGTGGTGAATAAATACAATGTGAAAGCTTACAATTTAACCAGGTAGAAATAAAGTTACTATGTGAACAAAAATCATATCAGATATGGATATTCATAATTAATCTTACAGGAGGATACAGTAGTCAAAGGTGAACCATTGAGATGGCTGTAGATGCCTTGTAGCAGTGTGTGCAAAAACCAGAGGAGAAGTAATAAGACGGTTGCTGGATGCTTGTAGCAGTGTGTGCAAAAGCCAGAGGAGAAGTTACAAGATGGTTGCTGGAGGCTTGTAGCAGTGTGTGCAAAAGCCAGAGGAGAAGTTACAAGATGGTTGCTGGATGCTTGTAGCAAGTTACAAGATGGTTGCTGGAGGCTTGTAGCAGTGTGTGCAAAAGCCAGAGGAGAAGTTACAAGATGGTTGCTGGAGGCTTGTAGCAGTGTGAGCAAAAGCCAGAGGAGAAGTTACAAGATGGTTGCTGGAGGCTGGAACAAAGAAGAGATAGTGAGATATAGTCTGCAACTGGTCCAGTATTTATGCATTTAAAAGGAGCATTTGGTGCAGACAGATATGAAGATGTGAAGGGGGTAGGGAGATGCAGGTAAATAAATACAATGTGAAAGCTTACAATTTAACAAGGTAGAAATAAAGTTACTATGTGAACAAAAATCATATCAGATATGGATATTCATAATTAATGTTACAGGAGGATACAGTAGAGTCAAAGGTGAATCATCGAGATGGCTGTAGATACCTTGTATCAGTGTGTGCAAAATCCAGAGGAGAAGTTACAAGATGGTTGCTGGAGGCTGGAACAAAGAAAAGATAGTGAGATATGGCTTGGAACTGGCCCAGTATTTTGCATTTAAAAGGAGCATTTGGTGCAGACAGATGTGAAGGAGTGAAAGGGGTGGGGAGATGGTGGTGAAGAAATACAGTGTGAAAGCTTACAATTTAACAAAGTAGAAATAAAGTTACTATGTGAACAAAAATCATATCAGATATGGATATTCATAATGTTACAGGATGATACAGTAGAGTCAAAGGGGAATCATTGAGATGGCTGTAGATACCTTGTAGCAGTGTGTGCAAAAGCCAGAGGAGAAGTTACAAGATGGTTGCTGGATGCTTGTAGCAGTGTGTGCAAAAGCCAGAGGAGAAGTTACAAGAGGGTTGCTGGAGGCTTGTAGCAGTGTGTGCAACAGCCAGAGGAGAAGTTTCAAGATGGTTGCTTGAGGCTTATAGCAGTGTGTGCAAAAGCCAGAGGAGAAGTTAGAAGATGGTTGCTGGAGGCTGGAACAAAGAAGAGATAGTGAGATATAGTCTGGAACTGGTCCAGTATTTATGCATTTAAAAGGAGCATTTGGTGCAGACAGATATGAAGATGTGAAGGGGGTAGGGAGATGGAGGTGAATAAATACAATGTGAAAGCTTACAATTTAACAAGGTAGAAATAAAGTTACTATGTGAACAAAAATCATATCAGATATGGATATTCATAATTAATGTTACAGGAGGATACAGTAGAGTCAAAGGTGAATCATCGAGATGGCTGTAGATACCTTGTATCAGTGTGTGCAAAATGCAGAGGAGAAGTTACAAGATGGTTGCTGGAGGCTGGAACAAAGAAGAGATAGTGAGATATAGTTTGGAACTGGCCCAGTATTTATGCATTTTAAAGGAGCATTTGATGCAGACAAATATGAAGGTGTGAAGGGGGTGGGGAGATGGTGGTGAATAAATACAATGTGAAAGCTTACAATTTAACCAGGTAGAAATAAAGTTACTATGTGAACAAAAATCATATCAGATATGGATATTCATAATTAATGTTACAGGAGGATACAATAGTCAAAGGTGAACCATTGAGATGGCTGTAGATACCTTGTAGCAGTGTGTGCAAAAACCAGAGGAGAAGTAATAAGACGGTTGTTGTATGCTTGTAGCAATGTGTGCAAAAGCCAGAGGAGAAGTTACAAGATGGTTGCTGGAGGCTTGTAGCAGTGTGTGCAAAAGCCAGAGGAGAAGTTACAAGATGGTTGCTGGATGCTTGTAGCAGTGTGAGCAAAAACCAGAGGAGAAGTTACAAGATGGTTGCTGGAGGCTGGAACAAAGAAAAGATAGTGAGATATGGCTTGGAACTGGCCCAGTATTTTGCATTTAAAAGGAGCATTTGGTGCAGACAGATGTGAAGGAGTGAAAGGGGTGGGGAGATGGTGGTGAACAAATACAGTGTGAAAGCTTACAATTTAACAAAGTAGAAATAAAGTTACTATGTGAACAAAAATCATATCAGATATGGATATTCATAATGTTACAGGAGGATACAGTAGAGTCAAAGGGGAATCATTGAGATGGCTGTAGATACCTTGTAGCAGTGTGTGCAAAAGCCAGAGGAGAAGTTACAAGATGGTTGCTGGATGCTTGTAGCAAGTTACAAGATGGTTGCTGGAGGCTTGTAGCAGTGTGTGCAAAAGCCAGAGGAGAAGTTACAAGATGGTTGCTGGAGGCTTGTAGCAGTGTGTGCAAAAGCCAGAGGAGAAGTTAGAAGATGGTTGCTGGAGGCTGGAACAAAGAAGAGATAGTGAGATATAGTCTGGAACTGGTCCAGTATTTATGCATTTAAAAGGAGCATTTGGTGCAGACAGATGTGAAGGAGTGAAAGGGGTGGGGAGATGGTGGTGAAGAAATACAGTGTGAAAGCTTACAATTTAACAAAGTAGAAATAAAGTTACTATGTGAACAAAAATCATATCAGATATGGATATTCATAATTAATGTTACAGGAGGATACAGTAGAGTCAAAGGTGAATCATCGAGATGGCTGTAGATACCTTGTATCAGTGTGTGCAAAATCCAGAGGAGAAGTTACAAGATGGTTGCTGGAGGCTGGAACAAAGAAAAGATAGTGAGATATGGCTTGGAACTGGCCCAGTATTTTGCATTTAAAAGGAGCATTTGGTGCAGACAGATGTGAAGGAGTGAAAGGGGTGGGGAGATGGTGGTGAAGAAATACAGTGTGAAAGCTTACAGTTTAACAAAGTAGAAATAAAGTTACTATGTGAACAAAAATCATATCAGATATGGATATTCATAATGTTACAGGATTATACAGTAGAGTCAAAGGGGAATCATTGAGATGGCTGTAGATACCTTGTAGCAGTGTGTGCAAAAGCCAGAGGAGAAATTACAAGATGGTTGCTGGATGCTTGTAGCAGTGTGTGCAAAAGCCAGAGGAGAAGTTACAAGATGGTTGCTGGAGGCTTGTAGCAGTGTGTGCAAAAGCCAGAGGAGAAGTTTCAAGATGGTTGCTGGAGGCTTATAGCAGTGTGTGCAAAAGCCAGAGGAGAAGATAGAAGATGGTTGCTGGAGGCTGGAACAAAGAAGAGATAGTGAGATATAGTCTGGAACTGGTCCAGTATTTATGCATTTAAAAGGAGCATTTGGTGAAGACAGATATGAAGATGTGAAGGGGGTAGGGAGATGGAGGTGAATAAATACAATGTGAAAGCTTACAATTTAACAAGGTAGAAATAAAGTTACTATGTGAACAAAAATCATATCAGATATGGATATTCATAATTAATGTTACATGATGATACAGTAGAGTCAAAGGTGAATCATCGAGATGGCTGTAGATACCTTGTATCAGTGTGTGCAAAATCCAGAGGAGAAGTTACAAGATGGTTGCTGGAGGCTGGAACAAAGAAGAGATAGTGAGATATAGTTTGGAACTGGCCCAGTATTTATGCATTTTAAAGGAGCATTTGGTGCAGACAGATGTGAAGGAGTGAAAGGGGTGGGGAGATGGTGGTGAAGAAATACAGTGTGAAAGCTTACAATTTAACAAAGTAGAAATAAAGTTACTATGTGAACAAAAATCATATCAGATATGGATATTCATAATGTTACAGGATGATACAGTAGAGTCAAAGTGGAATCATTGAGATGGCTGTAGATACCTTGTAGCAGTGTGTGCAAAAGCCAGAGGAGAAGTTACAAGATGGTTGCTGGATGCTTGTAGCAGTGTGTGCAAAAGCCAGAGGAGAAGTTACAAGATGGTTGCTGGAGGCTTGTAGCAGTGTGTGCAAAAGCCAGAGGAGAAGTTTCAAGATGGTTGCTTGAGGCTTATAGCAGTGTGTGCAAAAGCCAGAGGAGAAGTTAGAAGATGGTTGCTGGAGGCTGGAACAAAGAAGAGATAGTGAGATATAGTCTGGAACTGGTCCAGTATTTATGCATTTAAAAGGAGCATTTGGTGCAGACAGATATGAAGATGTGAAGGGGGTAGGGAGATGGAGGTGAATAAATACAATGTGAAAGCTTACAATTTAACAAGGTAGAAATAAAGTTACTATGTGAACAAAAATCATATCAGATATGGATATTCATAATTAATGTTACAGGAGGATACAGTAGAGTCAAAGGTGAATCATCGAGATGGCTGTAGATACCTTGTATCAGTGTGTGCAAAATGCAGAGGAGAAGTTACAAGATGGTTGCTGGAGGCTGGAACAAAGAAGAGATAGTGAGATATAGTTTGGAACTGGCCCAGTATTTATGCATTTTAAAGGAGCATTTGATGCAGACAAATATGAAGGTGTGAAGGGGGTGGGGAGATGGTGGTGAATAAATACAATGTGAAAGCTTACAATTTAACCAGGTAGAAATAAAGTTACTATGTGAACAAAAATCATATCAGATATGGATATTCATAATTAATGTTACAGGAGGATACAATAGTCAAAGGTGAACCATTGAGATGGCTGTAGATACCTTGTAGCAGTGTGTGCAAAAACCAGAGGAGAAGTAATAAGACGGTTGTTGTATGCTTGTAGCAATGTGTGCAAAAGCCAGAGGAGAAGTTACAAGATGGTTGCTGGAGGCTTGTAGCAGTGTGTGCAAAAGCCAGAGGAGAAGTTACAAGATGGTTGCTGGATGCTTGTAGCAGTGTGTGCAAAAACCAGAGGAGAAGTTACAAGATGGTTGCTGGAGGCTGGAACAAAGAAAAGATAGTGAGATATGGCTTGGAACTGGCCCAGTATTTTGCATTTAAAAGGAGCATTTGGTGCAGACAGATGTGAAGGAGTGAAAGGGGTGGGGAGATGGTGGTGAACAAATACAGTGTGAAAGCTTACAATTTAACAAAGTAGAAATAAAGTTACTATGTGAACAAAAATCATATCAGATATGGATATTCATAATGTTACAGGATGATACAGTAGAGTCAAAGGGGAATCATTGAGATGGCTGTAGATACCTTGTAGCAGTGTGTGCAAAAGCCAGAGGAGAAGTTACAAGATGGTTGCTGGATGCTTGTAGCAAGTTACAAGATGGTTGCTGGAGGCTTGTAGCAGTGTGTGCAAAAGCCAGAGGAGAAGTTACAAGATGGTTGCTGGAGGCTTGTAGCAGTGTGTGCAAAAGCCAGAGGAGAAGTTAGAAGATGGTTGCTGGAGGCTGGAACAAAGAAGAGATAGTGAGATATAGTCTGGAACTGGTCCAGTATTTATGCATTTAAAAGGAGCATTTGGTGCAGACAGATGTGAAGGAGTGAAAGGGGTGGGGAGATGGTGGTGAAGAAATACAGTGTGAAAGCTTACAATTTAACAAAGTAGAAATAAAGTTACTATGTGAACAAAAATCATATCAGATATGGATATTCATAATTAATGTTACAGGAGGATACAGTAGAGTCAAAGGTGAATCATCGAGATGGCTGTAGATACCTTGTATCAGTGTGTGCAAAATCCAGAGGAGAAGTTACAAGATGGTTGCTGGAGGCTGGAACAAAGAAAAGATAGTGAGATATGGCTTGGAACTGGCCCAGTATTTTACATTTAAAAGGTGCATTTGGTGCAGACAGATGTGAAGGAGTGAAAGGGGTGGGGAGATGGTGATGAAGAAATACAGTGTGAAAGCTTACAGTTTAACAAAGTAGAAATAAAGTTACTATGTGAACAAAAATCATATCAGATATGGATATTCATAATGTTACAGGATTATACAGTAGAGTCAAAGGGGAATCATTGAGATGGCTGTAGATACCTTGTAGCAGTGTGTGCAAAAGCCAGAGGAGAAATTACAAGATGGTTGCTGGATGCTTGTAGCAGTGTGTGCAAAAGCCAGAGGAGAAGTTACAAGATGGTTGCTGGAGGCTTGTAGCAGTGTGTGCAAAAGCCAGAGGAGAAGTTTCAAGATGGTTGCTGGAGGCTTATAGCAGTGTGTGCAAAAGCCAGAGGAGAAGTTAGAAGATGGTTGCTGGAGGCTGGAACAAAGAAGAGATAGTGAGATATAGTCTGGAACTGGTCCAGTATTTATGCATTTAAAAGGAGCATTTGGTGAAGACAGATATGAAGATGTGAAGGGGGTAGGGAGATGGAGGTGAATAAATACAATGTGAAAGCTTACAATTTAACAAGGTAGAAATAAAGTTACTATGTGAACAAAAATCATATCAGATATGGATATTCATAATTAATGTTACATGATGATACAGTAGAGTCAAAGGTGAATCATCGAGATGGCTGTAGATACCTTGTATCAGTGTGTGCAAAATCCAGAGGAGAAGTTACAAGATGGTTGCTGGAGGCTGGAACAAAGAAGAGATAGTGAGATATAGTTTGGAACTGGCCCAGTATTTATGCATTTTAAAGGAGCATTTGATGCAGACAAATATGAAGGTGTGAAGGGGGTGGGGAGATGGTGGTGAATAAATACAATGTGAAAGCTTACAATTTAACCAGGTAGAAATAAAGTTACTATGTTAACAAAAATCATATCAGATGAGGATATTCATAATTAATGTTACAGGAGGATACAGTAGTCAAAGGTGAACCATTGAGATGGCTGTAGATACCTTGTAGCAGTGTGTGCAAAAACCAGAGGAGAAGTAATAAGACGGTTGCTGGATGCTTGTAGCAGTGTGTGCAAAAGCCAGAGGAGAAGTTACAAGATGGTTGCTGGAGGCTTGTAGCAGTGTGTGCAAAAGCCAGAGGAGAAGTTACAAGATGGTTGCTGGAGGCTTGTAGCAGTGTGTGCAAAATCCAGAGGATAAGTTACAAGATGGTTGCTGGAGGCTGAAACAAAGAAGAGATAGTGAGATATGGCTTGGAACTGGCACAGTATTTATGCATTTAAAAGGAGCACTTGGTGCAGACAGATGTGAAGGAGTGAATGGGGTGGGGAGATGGTGGTGAAGAAATACAGTCTGAAAGCTTACAATTTAACAAAGTAGAAATACAATTACTATGTGAACAAAAATCATATCAGATATGGATATTCATAATTAATGTTACAGGAGGATACAGTAGAGTCAAAGGTGAATCATTGAGATGGCTGTAGATACCTTGTAGCAGTGTGTGAAAAAGCCAGAGGAGAAGTTACAAGATGGTTGCTAGAGGCTTGTAGCAGTGTGTGCAAAAGCCAGAGGAGAAGTTACAAGATGGTTGCTGGAGGCTTGTAGCAGTGTGTGCAAAAGCCAGAGGAGCAGTTAAAGGATGGTTGCTGGAGGCCTGTAGCAGTGTTTGCAAAATCCAGAGAATAAGTAACAAGATGGTTGCTGGAGGCTGAAACAAAGAAGAGATAGTGAGATATAGTTTGGAAATGGCCCAGTATTTATGCATTTAAAAGGAGCATTTGGTGCAGACAGATATGAAGGTGTGTAGGGGGTAGGGAGATTGTGGTGAAGAAATACAGTGTGAAAGCTTACAATTTAACAAAGTAGAAAGAAAGTTACTATGTGAACAAAAATCATATCAGATATGGATAATCATAATTAATGTTACAGGAGGATACAGTAGAGTCAAAGGTGAATCATTGAGATGGCTGTAGATAAATTGTAAGCTTTCACACTGTATTTCTTCACCACCATCTCCCCACCACTTTCACTCCTTCATTTAAAAGGAGCATTTGGTGCAGACAGATGTGAAGGAGTGAAAGGGGTGGGGAGATGGTGGTGAAGAAATACAGTGTGAAAGCTTACAATTTAACAAAGTAGAAATAAAGTTACTATGTGAACAAAAATCATTTCAGATATGGATATTCATAATGTTACAGGATGATACAGTAGAGTCAAAGGGGAATCATTGAGATGGCTGTAGATACCTTGTAGCAGTGTGTGCAAAAGCCAGAGGAGAAGTTACAAGATGGTTGCTGGATGCTTGTAGCAGTGTGTGCAAAAGCCAGAGGAGAAGTTACAAGATGGTTGCTGGAGGCTTGTAGCAGTGTGTGCAAAAGCCAGAGGAGAAGTTACAAGATGGTTGCTGGAGGCTTGTAGCAGTGTGTGCAAAAGCCAGAGGAGAAGTTAGAAGATGGTTGCTGGAGGCTGGAACAAAGAAGATATAGTGAGATATAGTCTGGAACTGGTCCAGTATTTATGCATTTAAAAGGAGCATTTGGTGCAGACAGATATGAAGATGTGAAGGGGGTAGGGAGATGGAGGTGAATAAATACAATGTGAAAGCTTACAATTTAACAAGGTAGAAATAAAGTTACTATGTGAACAAAAATCATATCAGATATGGATATTCATAATTAATGTTACAGGAGGATACAGTAGAGTCAAAGGTGAATCATCGAGATGGCTGTAGATACCTTGTATCAGTGTGTGCAAAATCCAGAGGAGAAGTTACAAGATGGTTGCTGGAGGCTGGAACAAAGAAAAGATAGTGAGATATGGCTTGGAACTGGCCCAGTATTTTGCATTTAAAAGGAGCATTTGGTGCAGACAGATGTGAAGGAGTGAAAGGGGTGGGGAGATGGTGGTGAAGAAATACAGTGTGAAAGCTTACAATTTAACAAAGTAGAAATAAAGTTACTATGTGAACAAAAATCATATCAGATATGGATATTCATAATGTTACAGGATGATACAGTAGAGTCAAAGTGGAATCATTGAGATGGCTGTAGATACCTTGTAGCAGTGTGTGCAAAAGCCAGAGGAGAAGTTACAAGATGGTTGCTGGATGCTTGTAGCAGTGTGTGCAAAAGCCAGAGGAGAAGTTACAAGATGGTTGCTGGAGGCTTGTAGCAGTGTGTGCAAAAGCCAGAGGAGAAGTTTCAAGATGGTTGCTTGAGGCTTATAGCAGTGTGTGCAAAAGCCAGAGGAGAAGTTAGAAGATGGTTGCTGGAGGCTGGAACAAAGAAGAGATAGTGAGATATAGTCTGGAACTGGTCCAGTATTTATGCATTTAAAAGGAGCATTTGGTGCAGACAGATATGAAGATGTGAAGGGGGTAGGGAGATGGAGGTGAATAAATACAATTTGAAAGCTTACAATTTAACAAGGTAGAAATAAAGTTACTATGTGAACAAAAATCATATCAGATATGGATATTCATAATTAATGTTACAGGAGGATACAGTAGAGTCAAAGGTGAATCATCGAGATGGCTGTAGATACCTTGTATCAGTGTGTGCAAAATGCAGAGGAGAAGTTACAAGATGGTTGCTGGAGGCTGGAACAAAGAAGAGATAGTGAGATATAGTTTGGAACTGGCCCAGTATTTATGCATTTTAAAGGAGCATTTGATGCAGACAAATATGAAGGTGTGAAGGGGGTGGGGAGATGGTGGTGAATAAATACAATGTGAAAGCTTACAATTTAACCAGGTAGAAATAAAGTTACTATGTGAACAAAAATCATATCAGATATGGATATTCATAATTAATGTTACAGGAGGATACAATAGTCAAAGGTGAACCATTGAGATGGCTGTAGATACCTTGTAGCAGTGTGTGCAAAAACCAGAGGAGAAGTTACAAGATGGTTGCTGGAGGCTTGTAGCAGTGTGTGCAAAAGCCAGAGGAGAAGTTACAAGATGGTTGCTGGATGCTTGTAGCAGTGTGAGCAAAAACCAGAGGAGAAGTTACAAGATGGTTGCTGGAGGCTGGAACAAAGAAAAGATAGTGAGATATGGCTTGGAACTGGCCCAGTATTTTGCATTTAAAAGGAGCATTTGGTGCAGACAGATGTGAAGGAGTGAAAGGGGTGGGGAGATGGTGGTGAACAAATACAGTGTGAAAGCTTACAATTTAACAAAGTAGAAATAAAGTTACTATGTGAACAAAAATCATATCAGATATGGATATTCATAATGTTACAGGAGGATACAGTAGAGTCAAAGGGGAATCATTGAGATGGCTGTAGATACCTTGTAGCAGTGTGTGCAAAAGCCAGAGGAGAAGTTACAAGATGGTTGCTGGATGCTTGTAGCAGTGTGTGCAAAATCCAGAGGATAAGTAACAAGATGGTTGCTGGAGGCTGAAACAAAGAAGAGATAGTGAGATATGGCTTGGAACTGGCACAGTATTTATGCATTTAAAAGGAGCACTTGGTGCAGACAGATGTGAAGGAGTGAATGGGGTGGGAAGATGGTGGTGAAGAAATACAGTCTGAAAGCTTACAATTTAACAAAGTAGAAATAAAGTTACTATGTGAACATAAATCATATCAGATATGGATATTCCTAATTATGTGACAGGAGGATATAGTAGAGTCAAAGGTGAAACATTGACATGGCTGTAGATACCTTGTAGCAGTGTGTGCAAAAGCCAGAGGAGAAGTTACAAGATGGTTGCTGGAGGCTTGTAGCAGTGTGTGCAAAAGCCAGAGTAGCAGTTAAAGGATGGTTGCTGGAGGCTTAAAGCAGTGTGTGCAAAATCCAGAGGATAAGTTACAAGATGGTTGCTGGAGGCTGGAATACAGAAGAGATAGTGAGATATAGTTTGGAACTGGCCCAGTATTTATGCATTTAAAAGGAGCATTTGGTGCAGACAGATATGAAGATGTGAAGGGGGTAGGGAGATGGTGGTGAAGAAATACAATGTGAAAGCTTACAATTTAACAAAGTAGAAATAAAGTTACTATGTGAACAAAAATCATATCAGATATGGATATTCATAATGTTACAGGATGATACAGTAGAGTCAAAGGGGAATCATTGAGATGGCTGTAGATACCTTGTAGCAGTATGTGCAAAAGCCAGAGGAGAAATTACAAGATGGTTGCTGGATGCTTGTAGCAGTGTGTGCAAAAGCCAGAGGAGAAGTTACAAGATGGTTGCTGGAGGCTTGTAGCAGTGTGTGCAAAAGCCAGAGGAGAAGTTTCAAGATGGTTGCTGGAGGCTTATAGCAGTGTGTGCAAAAGCCAGAGGAGAAGTTAGAAGATGGTTGCTGGAGGCTGGAACAAAGAAGAGATAGTGAGATATAGTCTGGAACTGGTCCAGTATTTATGCATTTAAAAGGAGCATTTGGTGCAGACAGATATGAAGATGTGAAGGGGGTAGGGAGATGGAGGTGAATAAATACAATGTGAAAGCTTACAATTTAACAAGGTAGAAATAAAGTTACTATGTGAACAAAAATCATATCAGATATGGATATTCATAATTAATGTTACAGGAGGATACAGTAGAGTCAAAGGTGAATCATCGAGATGGCTGTAGATACCTTGTATCAGTGTGTGCAAAATCCAGAGGAGAAGTTACAAGATGGTTGCTGGAGGCTGGAACAAAGAAGAGATAGTGAGATATAGTTTGGAACTGGCCCAGTATTTATGCATTTTAAAGGAGCATTTGATGCAGACAAATATGAAGGTGTAAAGGGGGTGGGGAGATGGTGGTGAATAAATACAACGTGAAAGCTTACAATTTAACCAGGTAGAAATAAAGTTACTATGTGAACAAAAATCATATCAGATATGGATATTCATAATTAATGTTACAGGAGGATACAGTAGTCAAAGGTGAACCATTGAGATGGCTGTAGATACCTTGTAGCAGTGTGTGCAAAAACCAGAGGAGAAGTAATAAGACGGTTGCTGGATGCTTGTAGCAGTGTGTGCAAAAGCCAGAGGAGAAGTTACAAGATGGTTGCTGGAGGCTTGTAGCAGTGTGTGCAAAAGCCAGAGGAGAAGTTACAAGATGGTTGCTGGATGCTTGTAGCAGTGTGTGCAAAAACCAGAGGAGAATTTACAAGATGGTTGCTGGAGGCTGGAACAAAGAAAAGATAGTGAGATATGGCTTGGAACTGGCCCAGTATTTTGCATTTAAAAGGAGCATTTGGTGCAGACAGATATGAAGATGTGAAGGGGGTAGGGAGATGGAGGTGAATAAATACAATGTGAAAGCTTACAATTTAACAAGGTAGAAATAAAGTTACTATGTGAACAAAAATCATATCAGATATGGAT
Source organism: Discoglossus pictus (assembly GCA_027410445.1). Taxonomy (NCBI): domain Eukaryota; kingdom Metazoa; phylum Chordata; class Amphibia; order Anura; family Alytidae; genus Discoglossus; species Discoglossus pictus. The sequence goes on along the minus strand of JAPZIH010000666.1, from coordinate 83,644 downwards.
ATTCATAATTAATGTTAAAGGAGGATACAGTAGAGTCAAAGGTGAATCATCGAGATGGCTGTAGATACCTTGTATCAGTGTGTGCAAAATCCAGAGGAGAAGTTACAAGATGGTTGCTGGAGGCTGGAACAAAGAAGAGATAGTGAGATATAGTTTGGAACTGGCCCAGTATTTATGCATTTTAAAGGAGCATTTGATGCAGACAAATATGAAGGTGTAAAGGGGGTGGGGAGATGGTGGTGAATAAATACAACGTGAAAGCTTACAATTTAACCAGGTAGAAATAAAGTTACTATGTGAACAAAAATCATATCAGATATGGATATTCATAATTAATGTTACAGGAGGATACAGTAGTCAAAGGTGAACCATTGAGATGGCTGTAGATACCTTGTAGCAGTGTGTGCAAAAACCAGAGGAGAAGTAATAAGACGGTTGCTGGATGCTTGTAGCAGTGTGTGCAAAATCCAGAGGAGAAGTTACAAGATGGTTGCTGGAGGCTTGTAGCAGTGTGTGCAAAAGCCAGAGGAGAAGTTACAAGATGGTTGCTGGATGCTTGTAGCAGTGTGTGCAAAAACCAGAGGAGAATTTACAAGATGGTTGCTGGAGGCTGGAACAAAGAAAAGCTAGTGAGATATGGCTTGGAACTGGCCCAGTATTTTGCATTTAAAAGGAGCATTTGGTGCAGACAGATATGAAGATGTGAAGGGGGTAGGGAGATGGAGGTGAATAAATACAATGTGAAAGCTTACAATTTAACAAGGTAGAAATAAAGTTACTATGTGAACAAAAATCATATCAGATATGGATATTCATAATTAATGTTACAGGAGGATACAGTAGAGTCAAAGGTGAATCATCGAGATGGCTGTAGATACCTTGTATCAGTGTGTGCAAAATCCAGAGGAGAAGTTACAAGATGGTTGCTGGAGGCTGGAACAAAGAAGAGATAGTGAGATATAGTTTGGAACTGGCCCAGTATTTATGCATTTTAAAGGAGCATTTGATGCAGACAAATATGAAGGTGTAAAGGGGGTGGGGAGATGGTGGTGAATAAATACAACGTGAAAGCTTACAATTTAACCAGGTAGAAATAAAGTTACTATGTGAACAAAAATCATATCAGATATGGATATTCATAATTAATGTTACAGGAGGATACAGTAGTCAAAGGTGAACCATTGAGATGGCTGTAGATACCTTGTAGCAGTGTGTGCAAAAACCAGAGGAGAAGTAATAAGACGGTTGCTGGATGCTTGTAGCAGTGTGTGCAAAATCCAGAGGAGAAGTTACAAGATGGTTGCTGGAGGCTTGTAGCAGTGTGTGCAAAAGCCAGAGGAGAAGTTACAAGATGGTTGCTGGATGCTTGTAGCAGTGTGTGCAAAAACCAGAGGAGAATTTACAAGATGGTTGCTGGAGGCTGGAACAAAGAAAAGATAGTGAGATATGGCTTGGAACTGGCCCAGTATTTTGCATTTAAAAGGAGCATTTGGTGCAGACAGATGTGAAGGAGTGAAAGGGGTGGGGAGATGGTGGTGAAGAAATATAGTGTGAAAGCTTACAATTTAACAAAGTAGAAATAAAGTTACTATGTGAACAAAAATCATATCAGATATGGATATTCATAATGTTACAGGAGGATACAGTAGAGTCAAAGGGGAATCATTGAGATGGCTGTAGATACCTTGTAGCAGTGTGTGCAAAAGCCAGAGGAGAAGTTACAAGATGGTTGCTGGATGCTTGTAGCAGTGTGTGCAAAAGCCAGAGGAGAAGTACAAGATGGTTGCTGGAGGCTTATAGCAGTGTGTGCAAAAACCAGAGGAGAAGTTAGAAGATGGTTGCTGGAGGCTGGAACAAAGAAGAGATAGTGAGATATAGTTTGGAACTGGCCCAGTATTTATGCATTTTAAAGGAGCATTTGATGCAGACAAATATGAAGGTGTAAAGGGGGTGGGGAGATGGTGGTGAATAAATACAATGTGAAAGCTTACAATTTAACCAGGTAGAAATAAAGTTACTATGTGAACAAAAATCATATCAGATATGGATATTCATAATTAATGTTACAGGAGGATACAGTAGAGTCAAAGGTGAATCATCGAGATGGCTGTAGATACCTTGTATCAGTGTATGCAAAATCCAGAGGAGAAGTTACAAGATGGTTGCTGGAGGCTGGAACAAAGAAGAGATAGTGAGATATAGTTTGGAACTGGCCCAGTATTTATGCATTTAAAAGGAGCATTTGGTGCAGACAGATGTGAAGGAGTGAAAGGGGTGGGGAGATGGTGGTGAAGAAATACAGTGTGAAAGCTTACAATTTAACAAAGTAGAAATAAAGTTACTATGTGAACAAAAATCATATCAGATATGGATATTCATAATGTTACAGGATGATACAGTAGAGTCAAAGGGGAATCATTGAGATGGCTGTAGATACCTTGTAGCAGTGTGTGCAAAAGCCAGAGGAGAAGTTACAAGATGGTTGCTGGATGCTTGTAGCAGTGTGTGCAAAAGCCAGAGGAGAAGTTACAAGATGGTTGCTGGAGGCTTGTTGCAGTGTGTGCAAAAGCCAGAGGAGAAGTTACAAGATGGTTGCTGGATGCTTGTAGCAGTGTGTGCAAAAACCAGAGGAGAAGTTACAAGATGGTTGCTGGAGGCTGGAACAAAGAAAAGATAGTGAGATATAGTCTGGAACTGGTCCAGTATTTATGCATTTAAAAGGACCATTTGGTGCAGACAGATATGAAGATGTGAAGGGGGTAGGGAGATGGAAGTGAATAAATACAATGTGAAAGCTTACAATTTAACAAGGTAGAAATAAAGTTACTATGTGAACAAAAATCATATCAGATATGGATATTCATAATTAATGTTACATGATGATACAGTAGAGTCAAAGGTGAATCATCGAGATGGCTGTAGATACCTTGTATCAGTGTGTGCAAAATCCAGAGGAGAAGTTACAAGATGGTTGCTGGAGGCTGGAACAAAGAAGAGATAGTGAGATATAGTTTGGAACTGGCCCAGTATTTATGCATTTTAAAGGAGCATTTGATGCAGACAAATATGAAGGTGTGAAGGGGGTGGGGAGATGGTAGTGAATAAATACAATGTGAAAGCTTACAATTTAACCAGGTAGAAATAAAGTTACTATGTTAACAAAAATCATATCAGATGAGGATATTCATAATTAATGTTACAGGAGGATACAGTAGTCAAAGGTGAACCATTGAGATGGCTGTAGATACCTTGTAGCAGTGTGTGCAAAAACCAGAGGAGAAGTAATAAGACGGTTGCTGGATGCTTGTAGCAGTGTGTGCAAAAGCCAGAGGAGAAGTTACAAGATGGTTGCTGGAGGCTTGTAGCAGTGTGTGCAAAAGCCAGAGGAGAAGTTACAAGATGGTTGCTGGAGGCTTGTAGCAGTGTGTGCAAAATCCAGAGGATAAGTTACAAGATGGTTGCTGGAGGCTGAAACAAAGAAGAGATAGTGAGATATGGCTTGGAACTGGCACAGTATTTATGCATTTAAAAGGAGCACTTGGTGCAGACAGATGTGAAGGAGTGAATGGGGTGGGGAGATGGTGGTGAAGAAATACAGTCTGAAAGCTTACAATTTAACAAAGTAGAAATACAATTACTATGTGAACAAAAATCATATCAGATATGGATATTCATAATTAATGTTACAGGAGGATACAGTAGAGTCAAAGGTGAATCATTGAGATGGCTGTAGATACCTTGTAGCAGTGTGTGAAAAAGCCAGAGGAGAAGTTACAAGATGGTTGCTAGAGGCTTGTAGCAGTGTGTGCAAAAGCCAGAGGAGAAGTTACAAGATGGTTGCTGGAGGCTTGTAGCAGTGTGTGCAAAAGCCAGAGGAGCAGTTAAAGGATGGTTGCTGGAGGCCTGTAGCAGTGTTTGCAAAATCCAGAGAATAAGTAACAAGATGGTTGCTGGAGGCTGAAACAAAGAAGAGATAGTGAGATATAGTTTGGAAATGGCCCAGTATTTATGCATTTAAAAGGAGCATTTGGTGCAGACAGATATGAAGGTGTGTAGGGGGTAGGGAGATTGTGGTGAAGAAATACAGTGTGAAAGCTTACAATTTAACAAAGTAGAAATAAAGTTACTATGTGAACAAAAATCATATCAGATATGGATATTCATAATTAATGTTACAGGAGGATACAGTAGAGTCAAAGGTGAATCATTGAGATGGCTGTAGATAAATTGTAAGCTTTCACACTGTATTTCTTCACCACCATCTCCCCACCACTTTCACTCCTTCATTTAAAAGGAGCATTTGGTGCAGACAGATGTGAAGGAGTGAAAGGGGTGGGGAGATGGTGGTGAAGAAATACAGTGTGAAAGCTTACAATTTAACAAAGTAGAAATAAAGTTACTATGTGAACAAAAATCATTTCAGATATGGATATTCATAATGTTACAGGATGATACAGTAGAGTCAAAGGGGAATCATTGAGATGGCTGTAGATACCTTGTAGCAGTGTGTGCAAAAGCCAGAGGAGAAGTTACAAGATGGTTGCTGGATGCTTGTAGCAGTGTGTGCAAAAGCCAGAGGAGAAGTTACAAGATGGTTGCTGGAGGCTTGTAGCAGTGTGTGCAAAAGCCAGAGGAGAAGTTACAAGATGGTTGCTGGAGGCTTGTAGCAGTGTGTGCAAAAGCCAGAGGAGAAGTTAGAAGATGGTTGCTGGAGGCTGGAACAAAGAAGATATAGTGAGATATAGTCTGGAACTGGTCCAGTATTTATGCATTTAAAAGGAGCATTTGGTGCAGACAGATATGAAGATGTGAAGGGGGTAGGGAGATGGAGGTGAATAAATACAATGTGAAAGCTTACAATTTAACAAGGTAGAAATAAAGTTACTATGTGAACAAAAATCATATCAGATATGGATATTCATAATTAATGTTACAGGAGGATACAGTAGAGTCAAAGGTGAATCATCGAGATGGCTGTAGATACCTTGTATCAGTGTGTGCAAAATCCAGAGGAGAAGTTACAAGATGGTTGCTGGAAGCTGGAACAAAGAAGAGATAGTGAAATATAGTTTGGAACTGGCCCAGTATTTATGCATTTTAAAGGAGCATTTGATGCAGACAAATATGAAGGTGTGAAGGGGGTGGGGAGATGGTGGTGAATAAATACAATGTGAAAGCTTACAATTTAACCAGGTAGAAATAAAGTTACTATGTGAACAAAAATCATATCAGATATGGATATTCATAATTAATGTTACAGGAGGATACAGTAGTCAAAGGTGAACCATTGAGATGGCTGTAGATACCTTGTAGCAGTGTGTGCAAAAGCCAGAGGAGAAGTTACAAGATGGTTGCTGGAGGCTTGTAGCAGTGTGTGCAAAAGGCAGAGGAGAAGTTACAAGATGGTTGCTGGAGGTTGGAACAAAGAAGAGATAGTGAGATATAGTTTGGAACTGGCCCAGTATTTATGCATTTAAAAGGAGCACTTGGTGCAGACAGATGTGAAGGAGTGAAAGGGGTGGGGAGATGGTGGTAGAGAAATACAGTGTGAAAGCTTAAAATTTAACAAAGTAGAAATAAAGTTACTATGTGAACATAAATCATATCAGATATGGATATTCATAATTAATGTTACAGGAGGATACAGTAGAGTCAAAGGTGAATCATTGAGATAGCTATAGATAAATTAGAAGCTTTCACACTGTATTTCTTCACCACCTTCTCCCCACCCCTTTCACTCCTTCATTTAAAAGGAGCATTTGGTGCAGACAGATGTGAAGGAGTGAAAGGGGTGGGGAGATGGTAGTGAAGAAATACAGTGTAAAAGCTTACAATTTAACAAAGTAGAAATATAATTACTATGTGAACAAAAATCATATCAGATATGGATATTCATAATTAATGTTACAGGAGGATACAGTAGAGTCAAAGGTAAATCATTGATATGGCTGAAGATACCTTGTAGCAGTGTGTGCAAAAGCCAGAGGAGAAGTTACAAGATGGTTGCTGGAGGCTTGTAGCAGTGTGTGCAAAAGCCAGAGGAGAAGTTACAAGATGGTTGCTGGAGGCTGGAATAAAGAAGAGATAGTGAGATATAGTTTGGAACTGGCCCAGTATTTATGCATTTAAAAGGAGCATTTGGTGCAGACAGATGTGAAGGAGTAAAAGGGGTGGGGAGATGGTGGTGAAGAAGTACAGTGTGAAAGCTTACAATTTAACAAAGTAGAAATAAAATTACTATGTGAAAAAAAATCATATCAGATATGGATATTAATAATTAATGTTACAGGAGGATACAGTAGAGTCAAAGGTGAATCATTGAGATGGCTGTAGATACCTTGTAGCAGTGTGTGCAAAAGCCAGAGGAGAAGTTACAAGATGGTTGCTGGAGGCTTGTAGCAGTGTGCAAAATCCAGAGGATAAGTTACAAGATGGTTGCTGGAGGCTTTTAGCAGTGTGTGCAAAAGCCAGAGGAGCATTTACAAGATGGTTGCTGGAGGCTTGTAGCAGTGTGTGCAAAAGCCAGAGGAGAAGTTACAAGATGGTTGCTGGTGGCTGGAACAAAGAATAGATAGTGAGATATAGTTTGGAACTGGCCCAGTATTTATGCATTTAAAAGGAGCATTTGGTGCAGACAGATGTGAAGGAGTGAATGGGTTGGGGAGATGGTGGTGAACAAATACAGTGTGTGCAAAAGCCAGAGGAGCAGTTAAAGGATGGTTGCTGGAGGCCTGTAGCAGTGTGTGAAAAATTCAGAGGATAAGTAAAAAGATGGCTGCTAGTAGCTGAAACAAAGAAGAGATAGTGAGATATGGCTTGGAACTGGCCCAGTATTTTGCTTTTAAAAGGAGCATTTGGTGCAGACAGATGTGACGAAGTGAAAGGGGTGGGGAGATGGTGGTGAAGAAATACAATGTGAAAGCTTACAATTTAACAAAGTAGAAATAAAGTTACTATTTGAACAAAAATCATAACAGATATGGATATTCATAAAGTTACAGAATAATACGCAGGAGTCAAGGGTGAAATATTGAGATGGCTGTAGATACCTTGTAGCAGTGTGTGCAAAAACCAGAGGAGAAGTTACAAGACGATTGCTGGATGCTTGTAGGAGTGTGTGCAAAAGCCAGAGGAGAAGTTACAAGATGGTTGCTGGAGGCTTGTAGCTGTGTATGCAAAAACCAGAGGAGAAGTTACAAGATGGTTGCTGGAGGCTGGAACAAAGAAGAGATAGTGAGATATAGTTTGGAACTGGCCCAGTATTTATGCATTTAAAAGGAGCATTTGGTGCAGACAGATGTGAAGGAGTGAAAGGGGTGGGGAGATGGTGGTGAACAAAAACAGTGGGAAAGCTTACAATTTAACAAAGTAGAAATAGAGTTACTATGTGAATAAAAATCATATCAGATATGAATATTCATAATTATTGTTACAGGAGGATACAGTATAGTCAAAGGTGAATCATTGAGATGGCTGTAGATACCTTGTAGCAGTGTGAGCAAAAGCCAGAGGAGAAGTTACAAGATGGTTGCTGGAGGCTTGTAGCAGTGTGTGCAAGAACCAATGGAGAAGTTACAAGATGGTTGCTAGAGGCTGGAACAAAGAAGAGATAGTGAGATATAGTTTGGAACGGGTCCAGTATTTATGCATTTAAAAGGATGATTTGGTGCAGACAGATATGAAGGTGTGAAGGGGTGGAGAGATGGTGGTGAAGAAATAAAGTGTGAAAGCTTACAATTTAACAAAGTAGAAATAAAGTTACTATGTGAACATAAATCATATCAGATATGGATATTCCTAATTATGTGACAGGAGGATATAGAAGAGTCAAAGGTGAATCATTGAGATACCTTGTAGCAGTGTGTGCAAAAGCCAGAGGAGAAGTTACAAGATGGTTGCTGGAGGCTTGTAGCAGTGTGTGCAAAATCCAGAGGATAAGTTACAAGATGGTTGCTGGAGGCTGAAACAAAGAAGAGATAGTGAGATTTGGCTTGGAACTGGCACAGTATTTATGCATTTACAATGAGCATTTGGTGCAGACAGATATGAAGGTGTGAAGGGGTGGGGAGATGGTGGTGAAGAAATACAGTGTGAAAGCTTACAATTTAACAAAGTAGAAATAAAGATACTATGTGAATGTAAATCATATTAGATATGTATATTCATAATTAATGTGACAGGAGAATACAGTAGAGTCAAAGGTGAATCATTGAGATGGCTGTAGATACCTTGTAGCAGTGTGTGCAAAAGCCAGAGGAGAAGTTACAAGATGGTTGCTGGATGCTTGTAGCAGTGTGTGCAAAAGCCAGAGGAGAAGTTACAAGATGATTGCTGGAGGCTTGAAGCAGTGTGTGCAAAATCCAGAGGATAAGTAACAAGATGGTTGCTGGAGGCTGAAACAAAGAAGAGATAGTGAGATATGGCTTGGAACTGGCACAGTATTTATGCATTTAAAAGGAGCACTTGGTGCAGACAGATGTGAAGGAGTGAATGGGGTGGGAAGATGGTGGTGAAGAAATACAGTCTGAAAGCTTACAATTTAACAAAGTAGAAATAAAGTTACTATGTGAACATAAATCATATCAGATATGGATATTCCTAATTATGTGACAGGAGGATATAGTAGAGTCAAAGGTGAAACATTGACATGGCTGTAGATACCTTGTAGCAGTGTGTGCAAAAGCCAGAGGAGAAGTTACAAGATGGTTGCTGGAGGCTTGTAGCAGTGTGTGCAAAAGCCAGAGTAGCAGTTAAAGGATGGTTGCTGGAGGCTTAAAGCAGTGTGTGCAAAATCCAGAGGATAAGTTACAAGATGGTTGCTGGAGGCTGGAATACAGAAGAGATAGTGAGATATAGTTTGGAACTGGCCCAGTATTTATGCATTTAAAAGGAGCATTTGGTGCAGACAGATATGAAGATGTGAAGGGGGTAGGGAGATGGTGGTGAAGAAATACAATGTGAAAGCTTACAATTTAACAAAGTAGAAATAAAGTTACTATGTGAACAAAAATCATATCAGATATGGATATTCATAATGTTACAGGATGATACAGTAGAGTCAAAGGGGAATCATTGAGATGGCTGTAGATACCTTGTAGCAGTATGTGCAAAAGCCAGAGGAGAAATTACAAGATGGTTGCTGGATGCTTGTAGCAGTGTGTGCAAAAGCCAGAGGAGAAGTTACAAGATGGTTGCTGGAGGCTTGTAGCAGTGTGTGCAAAAGCCAGAGGAGAAGTTTCAAGATGGTTGCTGGAGGCTTATAGCAGTGTGTGCAAAAGCCAGAGGAGAAGTTAGAAGATGGTTGCTGGAGGCTGGAACAAAGAAGAGATAGTGAGATATAGTCTGGAACTGGTCCAGTATTTATGCATTTAAAAGGAGCATTTGGTGCAGACAGATATGAAGATGTGAAGGGGGTAGGGAGATGGAGGTGAATAAATACAATGTGAAAGCTTACAATTTAACAAGGTAGAATAAAAGTTACTATGTGAACAAAAATCATATCAGATATGGATATTCATAATTAATGTTACAGGAGGATACAGTAGAGTCAAAGGTGAATCATCGAGATGGCTGTAGATACCTTGTAGCAGTGTGTGCAAAAGCCAGAGGAGAAGTTACAAGATGGTTGCTGGAGGCTTGTAGCAGTGTGTGCAAAAGCCAGAGTAGCAGTTAAAGGATGGTTGCTGGAGGCTTAAAGCAGTGTGTGCAAAATCCAGAGGATAAGTTACAAGATGGTTGCTGGAGGCTGGAATACAGAAGAGATAGTGAGATATAGTTTGGAACTGGCCCAGTATTTATGCATTTAAAAGGAGCATTTGGTGCAGACAGATATGAAGATGTGAAGGGGGTAGGGAGATGGTGGTGAAGAAATACAATGTGAAAGCTTACAATTTAACAAAGTAGAAATAAAGTTACTATGTGAACAAAAATCATATCAGATATGGATATTCATAATGTTACAGGATGATACAGTAGAGTCAAAGGGGAATCATTGAGATGGCTGTAGATACCTTGTAGCAGTATGTGCAAAAGCCAGAGGAGAAATTACAAGATGGTTGCTGGATGCTTGTAGCAGTGTGTGCAAAAGCCAGAGGAGAAGTTACAAGATGGTTGCTGGAGGCTTGTAGCAGTGTGTGCAAAAGCCAGAGGAGAAGTTTCAAGATGGTTGCTGGAGGCTTATAGCAGTGTGTGCAAAAGCCAGAGGAGAAGTTAGAAGATGGTTGCTGGAGGCTGGAACAAAGAAGAGATAGTGAGATATAGTCTGGAACTGGTCCAGTATTTATGCATTTAAAAGGAGCATTTGGTGCAGACAGATATGAAGATGTGAAGGGGGTAGGGAGATGGAGGTGAATAAATACAATGTGAAAGCTTACAATTTAACAAGGTAGAATAAAAGTTACTATGTGAACAAAAATCATATCAGATATGGATATTCATAATTAATGTTACAGGAGGATACAGTAGAGTCAAAGGTGAATCATCGAGATGGCTGTAGATACCTTGTATCAGTGTGTGCAAAATCCAGAGGAGAAGTTACAATATGGTTGCTGGAGGCTGGAACAAAGAAGAGATAGTGAGATATAGTTTGGAACTGGCCCAGTATTTATGCATTTTAAAGGAGCATTTGATGCAGACAAATATGAAGGTGTAAAGGGGGTGGGGAGATGGTGGTGAATAAATACAACGTGAAAGCTTACAATTTAACCAGGTAGAAATAAAGTTACTATGTGAACAAAAATCATATCAGATATGGATATTCATAATTAATGTTACAGGAGGATACAGTAGTCAAAGGTGAACCATTGAGATGGCTGTAGATACCTTGTAGCAGTGTGTGCAAAAACCAGAGGAGAAGTAATAAGACGGTTGCTGGATGCTTGTAGCAGTGTGTGCAAAAGCCAGAGGAGAAGTTACAAGATGGTTGCTGGAGGCTTGTAGCAGTGTGTGCAAAAGCCAGAGGAGAAGTTACAAGATGGTTGCTGGATGCTTGTAGCAGTGTGTGCAAAAACCAGAGGAGAATTTACAAGATGGTTGCTGGAGGCTGGAACAAAGAAAAGATAGTGAGATATGGCTTGGAACTGGCCCAGTATTTTGCATTTAAAAGGAGCATTTGGTGCAGACAGATATGAAGATGTGAAGGGGGTAGGGAGATGGAGGTGAATAAATACAATGTGAAAGCTTACAATTTAACAAGGTAGAAATAAAGTTACTATGTGAACAAAAATCATATCAGATATGGATATTCATAATTAATGTTACAGGAGGATACAGTAGAGTCAAAGGTGAATCATCGAGATGGCTGTAGATACCTTGTATCAGTGTGTGCAAAATCCAGAGGAGAAGTTACAAGATGGTTGCTGGAGGCTGGAACAAAGAAGAGATAGTGAGATATAGTTTGGAACTGGCCCAGTATTTATGCATTTTAAAGGAGCATTTGATGCAGACAAATATGAAGGTGTAAAGGGGGTGGGGAGATGGTGGTGAATAAATACAATGTGAAAGCTTACAATTTAACCAGGTAGAAATAAAGTTACTATGTGAACAAAAATCATATCAGATATGGATATTCATAATTAATGTTACAGGAGGATACAGTAGTCAAAGGTGAACCATTGAGATGGCTGTAGATACCTTGTAGCAGTGTGTGCAAAAACCAGAGGAGAAGTAATAAGACGGTTGCTGGATGCTTGTAGCAGTGTGTGCAAAATCCAGAGGAGAAGTTACAAGATGGTTGCTGGAGGCTTGTAGCAGTGTGTGCAAAAGCCAGAGGAGAAGTTACAAGATGGTTGCTGGATGCTTGTAGCAGTGTGTGCAAAAACCAGAGGAGAATTTACAAGATGGTTGCTGGAGGCTGGAACAAAGAAAAGATAGTGAGATATGGCTTGGAACTGGCCCAGTATTTTGCATTTAAAAGGAGCATTTGGTGCAGACAGATATGAAGATGTGAAGGGGGTAGGGAGATGGAGGTGAATAAATACAATGTGAAAGCTTAAAATTTAACAAGGTAGAAATAAAGTTACTATGTGAACAAAAATCATATCAGATATGGATATTCATAATTAATGTTAAAGGAGGATACAGTAGAGTCAAAGGTGAATCATCGAGATGGCTGTAGATACCTTGTATCAGTGTGTGCAAAATCCAGAGGAGAAGTTACAAGAGGGTTGCTGGAGGCTGGAACAAAGAAGAGATAGTGAGATATAGTTTGGAACTGGCCCAGTATTTATGCATTTTAAAGGAGCATTTGATGCAGACAAATATGAAGGTGTAAAGGGGGTGGGGAGATGGTGGTGAATAAATACAACGTGAAAGCTTACAATTTAACCAGGTAGAAATAAAGTTACTATGTGAACAAAAATCATATCAGATATGGATATTCATAATTAATGTTACAGGAGGATACAGTAGTCAAAGGTGAACCATTGAGATGGCTGTAGATACCTTGTAGCAGTGTGTGCAAAAACCAGAGGAGAAGTAATAAGACGGTTGCTGGATGCTTGTAGCAGTGTGTGCAAAATCCAGAGGAGAAGTTACAAGATGGTTGCTGGAGGCTTGTAGCAGTGTGTGCAAAAGCCAGAGGAGAAGTTACAAGATGGTTGCTGGATGCTTGTAGCAGTGTGTGCAAAAACCAGAGGAGAATTTACAAGATGGTTGCTGGAGGCTGGAACAAAGAAAAGCTAGTGAGATATGGCTTGGAACTGGCCCAGTATTTTGCATTTAAAAGGAGCATTTGGTGCAGACAGATATGAAGATGTGAAGGGGGTAGGGAGATGGAGGTGAATAAATACAATGTGAAAGCTTACAATTTAACAAGGTAGAAATAAAGTTACTATGTGAACAAAAATCATATCAGATATGGATATTCATAATTAATGTTACAGGAGGATACAGTAGAGTCAAAGGTGAATCATCGAGATGGCTGTAGATACCTTGTATCAGTGTGTGCAAAATCCAGAGGAGAAGTTACAATATGGTTGCTGGAGGCTGGAACAAAGAAGAGATAGTGAGATATAGTTTGGAACTGGCCCAGTATTTATGCATTTTAAAGGAGCATTTGATGCAGACAAATATGAAGGTGTAAAGGGGGTGGGGAGATGGTGGTGAATAAATACAACGTGAAAGCTTACAATTTAACCAGGTAGAAATAAAGTTACTATGTGAACAAAAATCATATCAGATATGGATATTCATAATTAATGTTACAGGAGGATACAGTAGTCAAAGGTGAACCATTGAGATGGCTGTAGATACCTTGTAGCAGTGTGTGCAAAAACCAGAGGAGAAGTAATAAGACGGTTGCTGGATGCTTGTAGCAGTGTGTGCAAAATCCAGAGGAGAAGTTACAAGATGGTTGCTGGAGGCTTGTAGCAGTGTGTGCAAAAGCCAGAGGAGAAGTTACAAGATGGTTGCTGGATGCTTGTAGCAGTGTGTGCAAAAACCAGAGGAGAATTTACAAGATGGTTGCTGGAGGCTGGAACAAAGAAAAGATAGTGAGATATGGCTTGGAACTGGCCCAGTATTTTGCATTTAAAAGGAGCATTTGGTGCAGACAGATGTGAAGGAGTGAAAGGGGTGGGGAGATGGTGGTGAAGAAATATAGTGTGAAAGCTTACAATTTAACAAAGTAGAAATAAAGTTACTATGTGAACAAAAATCATATCAGATATGGATATTCATAATGTTACAGGAGGATACAGTAGAGTCAAAGGGGAATCATTGAGATGGCTGTAGATACCTTGTAGCAGTGTGTGCAAAAGCCAGAGGAGAAGTTACAAGATGGTTGCTGGATGCTTGTAGCAGTGTGTGCAAAAGCCAGAGGAGAAGTTACAAGATGGTTGCTGGAGGCTTATAGCAGTGTGTGCAAAAACCAGAGGAGAAGTTAGAAGATGGTTGCTGGAGGCTGGAACAAAGAAGAGATAGTGAGATATAGTTTGGAACTGGCCCAGTATTTATGCATTTTAAAGGAGCATTTGATGCAGACAAATATGAAGGTGTAAAGGGGGTGGGGAGATGGTGGTGAATAAATACAATGTGAAAGCTTACAATTTAACCAGGTAGAAATAAAGTTACTATGTGAACAAAAATCATATCAGATATGGATATTCATAATTAATGTTACAGGAGGATACAGTAGAGTCAAAGGTGAATCATCGAGATGGCTGTAGATACCTTGTATCAGTGTATGCAAAATCCAGAGGAGAAGTTACAAGATGGTTGCTGGAGGCTGGAACAAAGAAGAGATAGTGAGATATAGTTTGGAACTGGCCCAGTATTTATGCATTTAAAAGGAGCATTTGGTGCAGACAGATGTGAAGGAGTGAAAGGGGTGGGGAGATGGTGGTGAAGAAATACAGTGTGAAAGCTTACAATTTAACAAAGTAGAAATAAAGTTACTATGTGAACAAAAATCATATCAGATATGGATATTCATAATGTTACAGGATGATACAGTAGAGTCAAAGGGGAATCATTGAGATGGCTGTAGATACCTTGTAGCAGTGTGTGCAAAAGCCAGAGGAGAAGTTACAAGATGGTTGCTGGATGCTTGTAGCAGTGTGTGCAAAAGCCAGAGGAGAAGTTACAAGATGGTTGCTGGAGGCTTGTTGCAGTGTGTGCAAAAGCCAGAGGAGAAGTTACAAGATGGTTGCTGGATGCTTGTAGCAGTGTGTGCAAAAACCAGAGGAGAAGTTACAAGATGGTTGCTGGAGGCTGGAACAAAGAAAAGATAGTGAGATATAGTCTGGAACTGGTCCAGTATTTATGCATTTAAAAGGACCATTTGGTGCAGACAGATATGAAGATGTGAAGGGGGTAGGGAGATGGAAGTGAATAAATACAATGTGAAAGCTTACAATTTAACAAGGTAGAAATAAAGTTACTATGTGAACAAAAATCATATCAGATATGGATATTCATAATTAATGTTACAGGAGGATACAGTAGAGTCAAAGGTGAATCATCAAGATGGCTGTAGATACCTTGTATCAGTGTGTGCAAAATCCAGAGGAGAAGTTACAAGATGGTTGCTGGAGGCTGGAACAAAGAAGAGATAGTGAGATATAGGGCCCTATTAAATTCCAGCCTCGTAAATAAGAGGCTTCTACTTAAGCCCTACGTACTGCAAAGTTTCTCTAACTTACAATGCTATTAAATTAGCCCTGCTGCGAGCAACGTATGAGCTACGCAGCAGGGCCGTACGTATCTACACTGCGTAAATGTACATGAGGAGTGACAGCCTGCGAGATGATATCGCAGGCTCCCACTCCTCATCAATTGCTGCGGGGGTCCTAAAAGGGACCTCCGCGGCAGTCCCCCACATAAGCCCTGCCGTGGGGGTACTCCGAATACCCCCCCTGGCACCTAAAATTAACCCCCCCCTCAATGCGGGGGTCCCCGTCGGGACCCCCGAAGTGTCCTCACATGAACACCTTGCTGCAGGGGTCCATAGGAACCCCCGCAGCCCCCACACATTAACCCCTTGCAGCGGGGGTCCCCGATCTGCATAGATCAGGCCCTCCGCTGCATTTAAAACTTTTAAATTCCCCGCCGCGGCTCCTTAAAGGGGCCGCGGCACACTATTACCCAATCCCGGCCGCGGGACTTAAAATTAACCCCCCTCTATGCTGGGGGTCCCCATCGGGACCCCCGAAGTGTCCCCACATAAACCCATTGCAGGGGGGGCCCCCGATCTGCATAGATCAGGCCCCCCGCTGCATTTAAAACTTTTAAATTCCCCGCCGCGGCTCCTTAAAGGGACCGCGGCACACTATTACCCAATCCCGGCCGCGGCACTTAAAATTAACCCCCCTCTATGCTGGGGGTCCGCATCGGGACCCCCGAAGTGTCCCCATATAAACCCCCTGCAGCGGGGGGCCCCGATCGGCACCGATCGTGACCCTGCTGCAATTCAATTTTAAATTTCCAGCCTCGCGGGTCCTCAAAGGACCGTAAAGGTCCTGAAAGGACTCGCACTAAAAATATTAACCCCAGGCAACTATAATTACCCCATTAACTCATGATGGTCAATACAGACCACCATAAGGCCTAAATTAACCCATTAACTCATGATGGTCAATACAGACCACCATAAGGCTCTATTTAACCCCATCAGTCCCATAAGGGTATATTATTACCATTATGGGCCTGTTACAACCCAACATTAACCACATAAGTGCCATGATGGTCCTCAAGGACCATCATGACACTAACTACAAACACTACACTATAACCCCCAATAAACCATTTAATCTAAACTAACCCCCCTCTACACTAATCTATTAACACTTACACTACCTACCTACACTACCTACCCCCTAATAAACCTCCCCAACACTCTAATTACAAAAAACAAAAAACCTACAGTACAAAAAACAAAAAAACCTACAGTACATAAAAAAAAAAACAATTACAACCCCACCCCCCACTACAGAAAATAAAAAAATTACACACCTGAAAAGGAAAGACAGATAAACACAATACAATACATACATATAATACATTACATACATTACATACAATACATGACATTACATATAATATATTACATATAATATATTACATATAATACATTACATACATTACATACAATACATGACATCGTTTCCGGGAGGAAATTGGCATTGGCGGCTTGTGATTGGCTGAAAAAGCTGTCTATCAATTTCAGCCAATCAAAAGTCGTCAATGTGTGAGCCAATCAGGATGGGATACACCCCAATATCCCACCCTGATTGGCTAAAATAAGAATAAGGGTCTGTGTATGTAGTTAGGATTTTTTGTATATTAGATAGATAGGGGGATGTATTTGATATAGTTAGGATTTATTTTAAATTAAATAGATTGTATGTTAGATAGATAGGGGGTATTTGATTAGGACTATATGTAATATATTATATGTAATATATTATATGTAATATATTATATTTAATATATTATATGTAATGTCATGTATTGTATGTAATGTATGTAATGTATTATATGTAATATATTATATGTAATATATTATATGTAATGTCATGTATTGTATGTAATGTATTTAATGTATTATATGTATGTATTGTATTGTGTTTATCTGTCTTTCCTTTTCAGGTGTGTAATTTTTTTATTTTCTGTAGTGGGGGGTGGGGTTGTAATTGTTTTTTTTTTCTGTACTGTAGGTTTTTTTGTTTTTTGTACTGTAGGTTTTTTGTTTTCTGTGCTGTAGGTTTTTTGTTTTTTTGTAATTAGAGTGTTGGGGAGGTTTATTAGGGGGTAGGTAGTGTAGGTAGGTAGTGTAAGTGTTAATAGATTAGTGTAGAGGGGGGTTAGTTTAGATTAAATGGTTTATTGGGGGTTATAGTGTAGTGTTTGTAGTTAGTGTCATGATGGTCCTTGAGGACCATCATGGCACTTATGTGGTTAATGTTGGGTTGTAACAGGCCCATAATGGTAATAATATACCCTTATGGGACTGATGGGGTTAAATAGAGCCTTATGGTGGTCTGGATTGACCATCATGAGTTAATGGGTTAATTTAGGCCTTATGGTGGTCTGGATTGACCATCATGAGTTAATGGGTTAATTTAGGTCTTATGGTGGTCTGGATTGACCATCATGAGTTAATGGGTTAATTTAGGCCTTATGGTGGTCTGGATTGACCATCATGAGTTAATGGGTTAATTTAGGTCTTATGGTGGTCTGGATTGACCATCATGAGTTAATATGTTAATTTAGGCCTTATGGTGGTCTGGATTGACCATCATGAGTTAATGGGGTAATTATAGTTGCCTGGGATTAATATTTTTAGTGCGAGTCCTTTCAGGACCTTTACGGTCCTTTGAGGACCCGCGAGGCGGGAAATTTAAAATTGAATTGCAGCAGGGTCACGATCGGTGCCGATCGGGGCCCCCCGCTGCAGGGGGTTTATATGGGGACACTTCGGGGGTCCCGATGGGGACCCCCAGCATAGAGGGGGGTTAATTTTAAGTGCCGCGGCCGGGATTGGGTAATAGTGTGCCGCGGTCCCTTTAAGGAGCCGCGGCGGGGAATTTAAAAGTTTTAAATGCAGCGGGGGGCCTGATCTATGCAGATCGGGGCCCCCCCCCTGCAATGGGTTTATGTGGGGACACTTCGGGGGTCCCGATGGGGACCCCCAGCATAGAGGGGGGTTAATTTTAAGTGCCGCGGCCGGGATTGGGTAATAGTGTGCCGCGGTCCCTTTAAGGAGCCGCGGCGGGGAATTTAAAAGTTTTAAATGCAGCGGGGGGCCTGATCTATGCAGATCGGGGACCCCCGCTGCAAGGGGTTAATGTGGGGGTGCTGCAGGGGTCCTGATAGAGACCCCAGCAGCATGGGGATGTGTATAGGGTGCAGGGGGGAGCCTCACACTGCTGTCTCGGGCTGTTCCGAGGCAGCACGTAGAGGCTTTCGGATCCCTTGCGTGGACTTTTTGTCCACGTAGGGATTCTTACGATATGCGAGACTCGTGCATAGATTTAAGGCTACGTAGCTCTCTCGGAGCCTATTCTCTGCCATTTTCTCGCAGTCATATCGTAAAGCAGGCTGCGAGAGATTCGGTTCTCGCAAACAGCAGGAAAACTGCCTTTTGCGAGCACCGAGAGAACTACGAGGGAGAATTTAATAGGGCCCATAGTTTGGAACTGGCCCAGTATTTATGCATTTTAAAGGAGCATTTGATGCAGACAAATATGAAGGTGTGAAGGGGTGGGGAGATGGTGGTGAATAAATACAATGTGAAAGCTTACAATTTAACCAGGTAGAAATAAAGTTACTATGTGAACAAAAATCATATCAGATATGGATATTCATAATTAATGTTACAGGAGGATACAGTAGTCAAAGGTGAACCATTGAGATGGCTGTAGATACCTTGTAGCAGTGTGTGCAAAAACCAGAGGAGAAGTAATAAGACGGTTGTTGTATGCTTGTAGCAATGTGTGCAAAAGCCAGAGGAGAAGTTACAAGATGGTTGCTGGAGGCTGGAACAAAGAAAAGATAGTGAGATATGGCTTGGAACTGGCCCAGTATTTTGCATTTAAAAGGAGCATTTGGTGCAGACAGATGTGAAGGAGTGAAAGGGGTAGGGAGATGGTGGTGAAGAAATACAGTGTGAGAGCTTACAATTTAACAAAGTAGAAATAAAGTTAGTATGCGAACATAAATCATATCAGATATGGATATTCCTAATTATGTGACAGGAGGATATAGTAGAGTCAAAGGTGAATCATTGAGATGGCTGTAGATAAATTGTAAGCTTTCACACTGTATTTCTTCACCACCATCTCCCCACCCCTTTCACTCCTTCATTTAAAAGGAGCATTTGGTGCAGACAGATGTGAAGGAGTGAAAGGGGTGGGGAGATGGTGGTGAAGAAATACAGTGTGAAAGCTTACAATTTAACAAAGTAGAAATAAAGTTACTATGTGAACAAAAATCATATCAGATATGGATATTCATAATGTTACAGGATGATACAGTAGAGTCAAAGGGGAATCATTGAGATGGCTGTAGATACCTTGTAGCAGTGTGTGCAAAAGCCAGAGGAGAAGTTACAAGATGGTTGCTGGATGCTTGTAGCAGTGTGTGCAAAAGCCAGAGGAGAAGTTACAAGATGGTTGCTGGAGGCTGGAACAAAGAAGAGATAGTGAGATTTAGTCTGGAACTGGTCCAGTATTTATGCATTTAAAAGGAGCATTTGGTGCTGACAGATATGAAGATGTGAAGGGGGTAGGGAGATGGAGGTGAATAAATACAATGTGAAAGCTTACAATTTAACAAGGTAGAAATAAAGTTACTATGTGAACAAAAATCATATCAGATATAGATATTCATAATTAATGTTACAGGAGGATACAGTAGAGTCAAAGGTGAATCATTGAGATGGCTGTAGATACCTTGTATCAGTGTGTGCAAAATCCAGAGGAGAAGTTACAAGATGGTTGCTGGAGGCTGGAACAAAGAAGAGATAGTGAGATATAGTCTGGAACTGGTCCAGTATTTATGCATTTAAAAGGAGCATTTGGTGCAGACAGATATGAAGATGTGAAGGGGGTAGGGAGATGGAGGTAAATAAATACAATGTGAAAGCTTACAATTTAACCAGGTAGAAATAAAGTTACTATGTGAACAAAAATCATATCAGATATGGATATTCATAATTAATGTTACAGGAGGATACAGTAGTCAAAGGTGAACCATTGAGATGGCTGTAGATACCTTGTAGCAGTGTGTGCAAAAACCAGAGGAGAAGTAATAAGACGGTTGCTGGATGCTTGTAGCAGTGTGTGCAAAAGCCAGAGGAGAAGTTACAAGATGGTTGCTGGAGGCTTGTAGCAGTGTGTGCAAAAGCCAGAGGAGAAGTTACAAGATGGTTGCTGGAGGCTTGTAGCAGTGTGTGCAAAATCCAGAGGATAAGTTACAAGATGGTTGCTGGAGGCTGAAACAAAGAAGAGATAGTGAGATATGGCTTGGAACTGGCACAGTATTTATGCATTTAAAAGGAGCACTTGGTGCAGACAGATGTGAAGGAGTGAATGGGGTGGGGAGATGGTGGTGAAGAAATACAGTCTGAAAGCTTACAATTTAACAAAGTAGAAATACAATTACTATGTGAACAAAAATCATATCAGATATGGATATTCATAATTAATGTTACAGGAGGATACAGTAGAGTCAAAGGTGAATCATTGAGATGGCTGTAGATACCTTGTAGCAGTGTGTGAAAAAGCCAGAGGAGAAGTTACAAGATGGTTGCTAGAGGCTTGTAGCAGTGTGTGCAAAAGCCAGAGGAGAAGTTACAAGATGGTTGCTGGAGGCTTGTAGCAGTGTGTGCAAAAGCCAGAGGAGCAGTTAAAGGATGGTTGCTGGAGGCCTGTAGCAGTGTTTGCAAAATCCAGAGAATAAGTCACAAGATGGTTGCTGGAGGCTGAAACAAAGAAGAGATAGTGAGATATAGTTTGGAAATGGCCCAGTATTTATGCATTTAAAAGGAGCATTTGGTGCAGACAGATATGAAGGTGTGTAGGGGGTAGGGAGATGGTGGTGAACAAAAACAGTGTGAAAGCTTACAATTTAATAAAGTAGAAATAAAGTTACTATGTGAACAAAAATCATATCAGATATGGATATTCATAATTAATGTTACAGGATGATATAGTAGAGTCAAGGGTGAACCATTGAGATGGCTGTAGATACCTTGTAGCAGTGTGTGCAAAAGCCAGAGGAGAAGTTACAAGATGGTTGCTGGAGGCTTGTAGCAGTGTGTGCAAAAGCCAGAGGAGAAGTTACAAGATGGTTGCTGGATGCTTGTAGCAGTGTGTGCAAAAACCAGAGGAGAATTTACAAGATGGTTGCTGGAGGCTGGAACAAAGAAAAGATAGTGAGATATGGCTTGGAACTGGCCCAGTATTTTGCATTTAAAAGGAGCATTTGGTGCAGACAGATGTGAAGGAGTGAAAGGGGTGGGGAGATGGTGGTGAAGAAATATAGTGTGAAAGCTTACAATTTAACAAAGTAGAAATAAAGTTACTATGTGAACAAAAATCATATCAGATATGGATATTCATAATGTTACAGGAGGATACAGTAGAGTCAAAGGGGAATGATTGAGATGGCTGTAGATACCTTGTAGCAGTGTGTGCAAAAGCCAGAGGAGAAGTTACAAGATGGTTGCTGGATGCTTGTAGCAGTGTGTGCAAAAGCCAGAGGAGAAGTTACAAGATGGTTGCTGGATGCTTGTAGCAGTGTGTGCAAAAACCAGAGGAGAATTTACAAGATGGTTGCTGGAGGCTGGATCAAAGAAAAGATAGTGAGATATGGCTTGGAACTGGCCCAGTATTTTGCATTTAAAAGGAGCATTTGGTGCAGACAGATATGAAGATGTGAAGGGGGGTAGGGAGATGGAGGTGAATAAATACAATGTGAAAGCTTACAATTTAACAAGGTAGAAATAAAGTTACTATGTGAACAAAAATCATATCAGATATGGATATTCATAATTAATGTTACAGGAGGATACAGTAGAGTCAAAGGTGAATCATCGAGATGGCTGTAGATACCTTGTATCAGTGTGTGCAAAATCCAGAGGAGAAGTTACAAGATGGTTGCTGGAGGCTGGAACAAAGAAGAGATAGTGAGATATAGTTTGGAACTGGCCCAGTATTTATGCATTTTAAAGGAGCATTTGATGCAGACAAATATGAAGGTGTAAAGGGGGTGGGGAGATGGTGGTGAATAAATACAACGTGAAAGCTTACAATTTAACCAGGTAGAAATAAAGTTACTATGTGAACAAAAATCATATCAGATATGGATATTCATAATTAATGTTACAGGAGGATACAGTAGTCAAAGGTGAACCATTGAGATGGCTGTAGATACCTTGTAGCAGTGTGTGCAAAAACCAGAGGAGAAGTAATAAGACGGTTGCTGGATGCTTGTAGCAGTGTGTGCAAAATCCAGAGGAGAAGTTACAAGATGGTTGCTGGAGGCTTGTAGCAGTGTGTGCAAAAGCCAGAGGAGAAGTTACAAGATGGTTGCTGGATGCTTGTAGCAGTGTGTGCAAAAACCAGAGGAGAATTTACAAGATGGTTGCTGGAGGCTGGAACAAAGAAAAGATAGTGAGATATGGCTTGGAACTGGCCCAGTATTTTGCATTTAAAAGGAGCATTTGGAGCAGACAGATGTGAAGGAGTGAAAGGGGTGGGGAGATGGTGGTGAAGAAATATAGTGTGAAAGCTTACAATTTAACAAAGTAGAAATAAAGTTACTATGTGAACAAAATTCATATCAGATATGGATATTCATAATGTTACAGGAGGATACAGTAGAGTCAAAGGGGAATCATTGAGATGGCTGTAGATACCTTGTAGCAGTGTGTGCAAAAGCCAGAGGAGAAGTTACAAGATGGTTGCTGGATGCTTGTAGCAGTGTGTGCAAAAGCCAGAGGAGAAGTTACAAGATGGTTGCTGGAGGCTTATAGCAGTGTGTGCAAAAGCCAGAGGAGAAGTTACAAGATGGTTGCTGGATGCTTGTAGCAGTGTGTGCAAAAACCAGAGGAGAAGTTACAAGATGGTTGCTGGAGGCTGGAACAAAGAAAAGATAGTGAGATATAGTTTGGAACTGGCCCAGTATTTATGCATTTAAAAGGAGCATTTGGTGCAGACAGATATGAAGATGTGAAGGGGGTAGGGAGATGGAGGTAAATAAATACAATGTGAAAGCTTACAATTTAACAAGGTAGAAATAAAGTTACTATGTGAACAAAAATCATATCAGATATGGATATTCATAATTAATGTTACAGGAGGATACAGTAGAGTCAAAGGTGAATCATCGAGATGGCTGTAGATACCTTGTATCAGTGTGTGCAAAATCCAGAGGAGAAGTTACAAGATGGTTGCTGGAGGCTGGAACAAAGAAGAGATAGTGAGATATAGTTTGGAACTGGCCCAGTATTTATGCATTTTAAAGGAGCATTTGATGCAGACAAATATGAAGGTGTGAAGGGGGTGGGGAGATGGTGGTGAAGAAATACAGTGTGAGAGCTTACAATTTAACAAAGTAGAAATAAAGTTAGTATGCGAACATAAATCATATCAGATATGGATATTCCTAATTATGTGACAGGAGGATATAGTAGAGTCAAAGGTGAATCATTGAGATGGTTGTAGATAAATTGTAAGCTTTCACACTGTATTTCTTCACCACCATCTCCCCACTCCTTTCACTCCTTCATTTAAAAGGAGCATTTGGTGCAGACAGATGTGAAGGAGTGAAAGGGGTGGGGAGATGGTGGTGAAGAAATACAGTGTGAAAGCTTACAATTTAACAAAGTAGAAATAAAGTTACTATGTGAACAAAAATCATATCAGATATTAATATTCATAATGTTACAGGATGATACAGTAGAGTCAAAGGGGAATCATTGAGATGGCTGTAGATACCTTGTAGCAGTGTGTGCAAAAGCCAGAGGAGAAGTTACAAGATGGTTGCTGGATGCTTGTAGCAGTGTGTGCAAAAGCCAGAGGAGAAGTTACAAGATGGTTGCTGGAGGCTGGAACAAAGAAGAGATAGTGAGATTTAGTCTGGAACTGGTCCAGTATTTATGCATTTAAAAGGAGCATTTGGTGCTGACAGATATGAAGATGTGAAGGGGGTAGGGAGATGGAGGTGAATAAATACAATGTGAAAGCTTACAATTTAACAAGGTAGAAATAAAGTTACTATGTGAACAAAAATCATATCAGATATGGATATTCATAATTAATGTTACAGGAGGATACAGTAGAGTCAAAGGTGAATCATTGAGATGGCTGTAGATACCTTGTATCAGTGTGTGCAAAATCCAGAGGAGAAGTTACAAGATGGTTGCTGGAGGCTGGAACAAAGAAAAGATAGTGAGATATAGTTTGGAACTGGCCCAGTATTTATGCATTTTAAAGGAGCATTTGATGCAGACAAATATGAAGGTGTGAAGGGGGTGGGGAGATGGTGGTGAATAAATACAATGTGAAAGCTTACAATTTAACCAGGTAGAAATAAAGTTACTATGTGAACAAAAATCATATCAGATATGGATATTCATAATTAATGTTACAGGAGGATACAGTAGTCAAAGGTGAACCATTGAGATGGCTGTAGATACCTTGTAGCAGTGTGTGCAAAAACCAGAGGAGAAGTAATAAGACGGTTGCTGGATGCTTGTAGCAGTGTGTGCAAAAGCCAGAGGAGAAGTTACAAGATGGTTGCTGGAGGCTTGTAGCAGTGTGTGCAAAAGCCAGAGGAGAAGTTACAAGATGGTTGCTGGATGCTTGTAGCAGTGTGTGCAAAAACCAGAGGAGAAGTTACAAGATGGTTGCTGGAGGCTGGAACAAAGAAAAGATAGTGAGATATGGCTTGGAACTGGCCCAGTATTTTGCATTTAAAAGGAGCATTTGGTGCAGACAGATGTGAAGGAGTGAAAGGGGTGGGGAGATGGTGGTGAAGAAATACAGTGTGAAAGCTTACAATTTAACAAAGTAGAAATAAAGTTACTATGTGAACAAAAATCATATCAGATATGGATATTCATAATGTTACAGGAGGATACAGTAGAGTCAAAGGGGAATCATTGAGATGGCTGTAGATACCTTGTAGCAGTGTGTGCAAAAGCCAGAGGAGAAGTTACAAGATGGTTGCTGGATGCTTGTAGCAGTGTGTGCAAAAGCCAGAGTAGAAGTTACAAGATGGTTGCTGGAGGCTTATAGCAGTGTGTGCAAAAGCCAGAGGAGAAGTTAGAAGATGGTTGCTGGAGGCTGGAACAAAGAAGAGATAGTGAGATATAGTTTGGAACTGGTCCAGTATTTATGCATTTTAAAGGAGCATTTGATGCAGACAAATATGAAGGTGTGAAGGGGGTGGGGAGATGGTGGTGAATAAATACAATGTGAAAGCTTACAATTTAACAAGGTAGAAATAAAGTTACTATGTGAACAAAAATCATATCAGATATGGATATTCATAATTAATGTTACAGGAGGATACAGTAGAGTCAAAGGTGAATCATCGAGATGGCTGTAGATACCTTGTATCAGTGTATGCAAAATCCAGAGGAGAAGTTACAAGATGGTTGCTGGATGCTGGAACAAAGAAGAGATAGTGAGATATAGTTTGGAACTGGCCCAGTATTTATGCATTTTAAAGGAGCATTTGGTGCAGACAGATGTGAAGGAGTGAAAGGGGTGGGGAGATGGTGGTGAAGAAATACAGTGTGAAAGCTTACAATTTAACAAAGTAGAAATAAAGTTACTATGTGAACAAAAATCATATCAGATATAGATATTCATAATGTTACAGGATGATACAGTAGAGTCAAAGGGGAATCATTGAGATGGCTGTAGATACCTTGTAGCAGTGTGTGCAAAAGCCAGAGGAGAAGTTACAAGATGGTTGCTAGATGCTTGTAGCAGTGTGTGCAAAAGCCAGAGGAGAAGTTACAAGATGGTTGCTGGAGGCTTGTTGCAGTGTGTGCAAAAGCCAGAGGAGAAGTTACAAGATGGTTGCTGGATGCTTGTAGCAGTGTGTGCAAAAACCAGAGGAGAAGTTACAAGATGGTTGCTGGAGGCTGAAACAAAGAAGAGATAGTGAGATATGGCTTGGAACTGGCCCAGTATTTTGCATTTAAAAGGAGCATTTGGTGCAGACAGATGTGAAGGAGTGAAAGGGGTGGGGAGATGGTGGTGAAGAAATACAGTGTGAAAGCTTACAATTTAACAAAGTAGAAATAAAGTTACTATGTGAACAAAAATCATATCAGATATGGATATTCATAATGTTACAGGATGATACAGTAGAGTCAAAGTGGAATCATTGAGATGGCTGTAGATACCTTGTAGCAGTGTGTGCAAAAGCCAGAGGAGAAGTTACAAGATGGTTGCTGGATGCTTGTAGCAGTGTGTGCAAAAGCCAGAGGAGAAGTTACAAGATGGTTGCTGGAGGCTTGTAGCAGTGTGTGCAAAAGCCAGAGGAGAAGTTACAAGATGGTTGCTGGAGGCTTATAGCAGTGTGTGCAAAAGCCAGAGGAGAAGTTAGAAGATGGTTGCTGGAGGCTGGAACAAAGAAGAGATAGTGAGATATAGTCTGGAACTGGTCCAGTATTTATGCATTTAAAAGGAGCATTTGGTGCAGACAGATATGAAGATGTGAAGGGGGTAGGGAGATGGAGGTAAATAAATACAATGTGAAAGCTTACAATTTAACCAGGTAGAAATAAAGTTACTATGTGAACAAAAATCATATCAGATATGGATATTCATAATTAATGTTACAGGAGGATACAGTAGTCAAAGGTGAACCATTGAGATGGCTGTAGATACCTTGTAGCAGTGTGTGCAAAAACCAGAGGAGAAGTAATAAGACGGTTGCTGGATGCTTGTAGCAGTGTGTGCAAAAGCCAGAGGAGAAGTTACAAGATGGTTTCTGGAGGCTGGAATAAAGAAGAGATAGTGAGATAAAGTTTGGAACTGGCCCAGTATTTATGCATTTAAAAGGAGCACTTGGTGCAGACAGATGTGAAGGAGTGAAAGGGGTGGGGAGATGGTGGTATAGAAATACAGTGTGAAAGCTTAAAATTTAACAAAGTAGAAATAAAGTTACTATGTGAACATAAATCATATCAGATATGGATATTCATAATTAATGTTACAGGAGGATACAGTAGAGTCAAAGGTGAATCATTGAGATAGCTATAGATAAATTGTAAGCTTTCACACTGTATTTCTTCACCACCTTCTCCCCACCCCTTTCACTCCTTCATTTAAAAGGAGCATTTGGTGCAGACAGATGTGAAGGAGTGAAAGGGGTGGGGAGATGGTAGTGAAGAAATACAGTGTGAAAGCTTAAAATTTAACAAAGTAGAAATAAAGTTACTATGTGAACATAAATCATATCAGATATGGATATTCATAATTAATGTTACAGGAGGATACAGTAGAGTCAAAGGTGAACCATTGAGATGGCTGTAGATACCTTGTAGCAGTGTGTGCAAAAACCAGAGGAGAAGTAATAAGACGGTTGCTGGATGCTTGTAGCAGTGTGTGCAAAAGCCAGAGGAGAAGTTACAAGATGGTTGCTGGAGGCTTGTAGCAGTGTGTGCAAAAGCCAGAGGAGAAGTTACAAGATGGTTGCTGGATGCTTGTAGCAGTGTGTGCAAAAACCAGAGGAGAAGTTACAAGATGGTTGCTGGAGGCTGGAACAAAGAAAAGATAGTGAGATATGGCTTGGAACTGGCCCAGTATTTTGCATTTAAAAGGAGCATTTGGTGCAGACAGATGTGAAGGAGTGAAAGGGGTGGGGAGATGGTGGTGAAGAAATACAGTGTGAAAGCTTACAATTTAACAAAGTAGAAATAAAGTTACTATGTGAACAAAAATCATATCAGATATGGATATTCATAATGTTACAGGAGGATACAGTAGAGTCAAAGGGGAATCATTGAGATGGCTGTAGATACCTTGTAGCAGTGTGTGCAAAAGCCAGAGGAGAAGTTACAAGATGGTTGCTGGATGCTTGTAGCAGTGTGTGCAAAAGCCAGAGTAGAAGTTACAAGATGGTTGCTGGAGGCTTATAGCAGTGTGTGCAAAAGCCAGAGGAGAAGTTAGAAGATGGTTGCTGGAGGCTGGAACAAAGAAGAGATAGTGAGATATAGTTTGGAACTGGCCCAGTATTTATGCATTTTAAAGGAGCATTTGATGCAGACAAATATGAAGGTGTGAAGGGGGTGGGGAGATGGTGGTGAATAAATACAATGTGAAAGCTTACAATTTAACCAGGTAGAAATAAAGTTACTATGTGAACAAAAATCATATCAGATATGGATATTCATAATTAATGTTACAGGAGGATACAGTAGAGTCAAAGGTGAATCATCGAGATGGCTGTAGATACCTTGTATCAGTGTATGCAAAATCCAGAGGAGAAGTTACAAGATGGTTGCTGGAGGCTGGAACAAAGAAGAGATAGTGAGATATAGTTTGGAACTGGCCCAGTATTTATGCATTTTAAAGGAGCATTTGGTGCAGACAGATGTGAAGGAGTGAAAGGGGTGGGGAGATGGTGGTGAAGAAATACAGTGTGAAAGCTTACAATTTAACAAAGTAGAAATAAAGTTACTATGTGAACAAAAATCATATCAGATATAGATATTCATAATGTTACAGGATGATACAGTAGAGTCAAAGGGGAATCATTGAGATGGCTGTAGATACCTTGTAGCAGTGTGTGCAAAAGCCAGAGGAGAAGTTACAAGATGGTTGCTAGATGCTTGTAGCAGTGTGTGCAAAAGCCAGAGGAGAAGTTACAAGATGGTTGCTGGAGGCTTGTTGCAGTGTGTGCAAAAGCCAGAGGAGAAGTTACAAGATGGTTGCTGGATGCTTGTAGCAGTGTGTGCAAAAACCAGAGGAGAAGTTACAAGATGGTTGCTGGAGGCTGAAACAAAGAAGAGATAGTGAGATATAGTCTGGAACTGGTCCAGTATTTATGCATTTAAAAGGAGCATTTGGTGCAGACAGATGTGAAGGAGTGAAAGGGGTGGGGAGATGGTGGTGAAGAAATACAGTGTGAAAGCTTACAATTTAACAAAGTAGAAATAAAGTTACTATGTGAACAAAAATCATATCAGATATGGATATTCATAATGTTACAGGATGATACAGTAGAGTCAAAGTGGAATCATTGAGATGGCTGTAGATACCTTGTAGCAGTGTGTGCAAAAGCCAGAGGAGAAGTTACAAGATGGTTGCTGGATGCTTGTAGCAGTGTGTGCAAAAGCCAGAGGAGAAGTTACAAGATGGTTGCTGGAGGCTTGTAGCAGTGTGTGCAAAAGCCAGAGGAGAAGTTACAAGATGGTTGCTGGAGGCTTATAGCAGTGTGTGCAAAAGCCAGAGGAGAAGTTAGAAGATGGTTGCTGGAGGCTGGAACAAAGAAGAGATAGTGAGATATAGTCTGGAACTGGTCCAGTATTTATGCATTTAAAAGGAGCATTTGGTGCAGACAGATATGAAGATGTGAAGGGGGTAGGGAGATGGAGGTAAATAAATACAATGTGAAAGCTTACAATTTAACCAGGTAGAAATAAAGTTACTATGTGAACAAAAATCATATCAGATATGGATATTCATAATTAATGTTACAGGAGGATACAGTAGTCAAAGGTGAACCATTGAGATGGCTGTAGATACCTTGTAGCAGTGTGTGCAAAAACCAGAGGAGAAGTAATAAGACGGTTGCTGGATGCTTGTAGCAGTGTGTGCAAAAGCCAGAGGAGAAGTTACAAGATGGTTTCTGGAGGCTGGAATAAAGAAGAGATAGTGAGATAAAGTTTGGAACTGGCCCAGTATTTATGCATTTAAAAGGAGCATTTGGTGCAGACAGATGTGAAGGAGTGAAAGGGGTGGGGAGATGGTAGTGAAGAAATACAGTGTGAAAGCTTAAAATTTAACAAAGTAGAAATAAAGTTACTATGTGAACATAAATCATATCAGATATGGATATTCATAATTAATGTTACAGGAGGATACAGTAGAGTCAAAGGTGAATCATTGAGATAGCTATAGATAAATTGTAAGCTTTCACACTGTATTTCTTCACCACCTTCTCCCCACCCCTTTCACTCCTTCATTTAAAAGGAGCATTTGGTGCAGACAGATGTGAAGGAGTGAAAGGGGTGGGGAGATGGTAGTGAAGAAATACAGTGTGAAAGCTTACAATTTAACAAAGTAGAAATATAATTACTATGTGAACAAAAATCATATCAGATATGGATATTCATAATTAATGTTACAGGAGGATACAGTAGAGTCAAAGGTGAATCATTGAGATGGCTGTAGATACCTTGTATCAGTGTGTGCAAAATCCAGAGGAGAAGTTACAAGATGGTTGCTGGAGGCTGGAACAAAGAAAAGATAGTGAGATATAGTTTGGAACTGGCCCAGTATTTATGCATTTTAAAGGAGCATTTGATGCAGACAAATATGAAGGTGTGAAGGGGGTGGGGAGATGGTGGTGAATAAATACAATGTGAAAGCTTACAATTTAACCAGGTAGAAATAAAGTTACTATGTGAACAAAAATCATATCAGATATGGATATTCATAATTAATGTTACAGGAGGATACAGTAGTCAAAGGTGAACAATTGAGATGGCTGTAGATACCTTGTAGCAGTGTGTGCAAAAACCAGAGGATAAGTAATAAGACGGTTGCTGGATGCTTGTAGCAGTGTGTGCAAAAGCCAGAGGAGAAGTTACAAGATGGTTGCTGGAGGCTTGTAGCAGTGTGTGCAAAAGCCAGAGGAGAAGTTACAAGATGGTTGCTGGATGCTTGTAGCAGTGTGTGCAAAAACCAGAGGAGAAGTTACAAGATGGTTGCTGGAGGCTGGAACAAAGAAAAGATAGTGAGATATGGCTTGGAACTGGCCCAGTATTTTGCATTTAAAAGGAGCATTTGGTGCAGACAGATGTGAAGGAGTGAAAGGGGTGGGGAGATGGTGGTGAAGAAATACAGTGTGAAAGCTTACAATTTAACAAAGTAGAAATAAAGTTACTATGTGAACAAAAATCATATCAGATATGGATATTCATAATGTTACAGGAGGATACAGTAGAGTCAAAGGGGAATCATTGAGATGGCTGTAGATACCTTGTAGCAGTGTGTGCAAAAGCCAGAGGAGAAGTTACAAGATGGTTGCTGGATGCTTGTAGCAGTGTGTGCAAAAGCCAGAGGAGAAGTTACAAGATGGTTGCTGGAGGCTTATAGCAGTGTGTGCAAAAGCCAGAGGAGAAGTTAGAAGATGGTTGCTGGAGGCTGGAACAAAGAAGAGATAGTGAGATATAGTTTGGAACTGGCCCAGTATTTATGCATTTTAAAGGAGCATTTGATGCAGACAAATATGAAGGTGTGAAGGGGGTGGGGAGATGGTGGTGAATAAATACAATGTGAAAGCTTACAATTTAACCAGGTAGAAATAAAGTTACTATGTGAACAAAAATCATATCAGATATGGATATTCATAATTAATGTTACAGGAGGATACAGTAGAGTCAAAGGTGAATCATCGAGATGGCTGTAGATACCTTGTATCAGTGTATGCAAAATCCAGAGGAGAAGTTACAAGATGGTTGCTGGATGCTGGAACAAAGAAGAGATAGTGAGATATAGTTTGGAACTGGCCCAGTATTTATGCATTTTAAAGGAGCATTTGGTGCAGACAGATGTGAAGGAGTGAAAGGGGTGGGGAGATGGTGGTGAAGAAATACAGTGTGAAAGCTTACAATTTAACAAAGTAGAAATAAAGTTACTATGTGAACAAAAATCATATCAGATATGGATATTCATAATGTTACAGGATGATACAGTAGAGTCAAAGTGGAATCATTGAGATGGCTGTAGATACCTTGTAGCAGTGTGTGCAAAAGCCAGAGGAGAAGTTACAAGATGGTTGCTGGATGCTTGTAGCAGTGTGTGCAAAAGCCAGAGGAGAAGTTACAAGATGGTTGCTGGAGGCTTGTAGCAGTGTGTGCAAAAGCCAGAGGAGAAGTTACAAGATGGTTGCTGGAGGCTTATAGCAGTGTGTGCAAAAGCCAGAGGAGAAGTTAGAAGATGGTTGCTGGAGGCTGGAACAAAGAAGAGATAGTGAGATATAGTCTGGAACTGGTCCAGTATTTATGCATTTAAAAGGAGCATTTGGTGCAGACAGATATGAAGATGTGAAGGGGGTAGGGAGATGGAGGTAAATAAATACAATGTGAAAGCTTACAATTTAACCAGGTAGAAATAAAGTTACTATGTAAACAAAAATCATATCAGATATGGATATTCATAATTAATGTTACAGGAGGATACAGTAGAGTCAAAGGTGAACCATTGAGATGACTGTAGATACCTTGTAGCAGTGTGTGCAAAAGCCAGAGGAGAAAGTACAAGATGGTTGCTGGAGGCTTGTAGTAATGTGTGCAAAATCCAGAGGAGCAGTTACAAGATGGTTGCTGGAGGCTGGAACAAAGAAGAGATAGTGAGATATAGTTTGGAACTGGCCCAGTATTTATGCATTTTAAAGGAGCATTTGATGCAGACAAATATGAAGGTGTGAAGGGGGTGGGGAGATGGTGGTGAAGAAATACAATGTGAAAACTTACTATTTAACAAGGTAGAAATAAAGTTACTATGTGAACAAAAATCATATCAGATATGGATATTCATAATTAATGTTACAGGAGGATACATGCGAAAGAGTCAAAGGTGAATCATTGAGATAGCTATAGATAAATTGTAAGCTTTCACACTGTATTTCTTCACCACCTTCTCCCCACCCCTTTCACTCCTTTATTTAAAAGGAGCATTTGGTGCAGACAGATGTGAAGGAGTGAAAGGGGTGGGGAGATGGTGGTGAAGAAATACAGTGTGAAAGCTTACAATTTAACAAAGTAGAAATATAATTACTATGTGAACAAAAATCATATCAGATATGGATATTCATAATTAATGTTACAGGAGGATACAGTAGAGTCAAAGGTAAATCATTGATATGGCTGAAGATACCTTGTAGCAGTGTGTGCAAAAGCCAGAGGAGAAGTTACAAGATGGTTGCTGGAGGCTTGTAGCAGTGTGTGCAAAAGCCAGAGGAGAAGTTACAAGATGGTTGCTGGAGGCTGGAATAAAGAAGAGATAGTGAGATATAGTTTGGAACTGGCCCAGTATTTATGCATTTAAAAGGAGCATTTGGTGCAGACAGATGTGAAGGAGTAAAAGGGGTGGGGAGATGGTGGTGAAGAAGTACAGTGTGAAAGCTTACAATTTAACAAAGTAGAAATAAAATTACTATGTGAAAAAAAATCATATCAGATATGGATATTAATAATTAATGTTACAGGAGGATACAGTAGAGTCAAAGGGGAATCATTGAGATGGCTGTAGATACCTTGTAGCAGTGTGTGCAAAAGCCAGAGGAGAAGTTACAAGATGGTTGCTGGAGGCTTGTAGCAGTGTGCAAAATCCAGAGGATAAGTTACAAGATGGTTGCTGGAGGCTTTTAGCAGTGTGTGCAAAAGCCAGAGGAGCATTTACAAGATGGTTGCTGGAGGCTTGTAGCAGTGTGTGCAAAAGCCAGAGGAGAAGTTACAAGATGGTTGCTGGTGGCTGGAACAAAGAATAGATAGTGAGATATAGTTTGGAACGGGCCCAGTATTTATGCATTTAACAGGAGCATTTGGTGCAGACAGATGTGAAGGAGTGAATGGGGTGGGGCTATGGTGGTGAACAAATACAGTGTGAAAGCTTACAATTTATCAAAGTAGAAATAAAGTTACTATTTGAACAAAAATCATAACAGATATGGATATTCATAAAGTTACAGGATTATACGCAGGAGTCAAGGGTGAAATATTGAGATGGCTGTAGATACCTTGTAGCAGTGTGTGCAAAAGCCAGAGGAGCAGTTAAAGGATGGTTGCTGGAGGCCTGTAGCAGTGTGTG
The DNA here is from genome assembly GCA_027410445.1 of Discoglossus pictus. Lineage (NCBI taxonomy): Eukaryota > Metazoa > Chordata > Amphibia > Anura > Alytidae > Discoglossus > Discoglossus pictus. The sequence continues at coordinate 49,643 of JAPZIH010000666.1, read as the reverse complement.
AAAAATTCAGAGGATAAGTAAAAAGATGGCTGCTAGAGGCTGAAACAAAGAAGAGATAGTGAGATATGGCTTGGAACTGGCCCAGTATTTTGCTTTTAAAAGGAGCATTTGGTGCAGACAGATGTGACGAAGTGAAAGGGGTGGGGAGATGGTGGTGAAGAAATACAATGTGAAAGCTTACAATTTAACAAAGTAGAAATAAAGTTACTATTTGAACAAAAATCATAACAGATATGGATATTCATAACGTTACAGGATGATACGCAGGAGTCAAGGGTGAAATATTGAGATGGCTGTAGATACCTTGTAGCAGTGTGTGCAAAAACCAGAGGAGAAGTTACAAGACGATTGCTGGATGCTTGTAGTAGTGTGTGCAAAAGCCAGAGGAGAAGTTACAAGATGGTTGCTGGAGGCTTGTAGCTGTGTATGCAAAAACCAGAGGAGAAGTTACAAGATGGTTGCTGGAGGCTGGAACAAAGAAGAGATAGTGAGATATAGTTTGGAACTGGCCCAGTATTTATGCATTTAAAAGGAGCATTTGGTGCAGACAGATGTGAAGGAGTGAAAGGGGTGGGGAGATGGTGGTGAACAAAAACAGTGGGCAAGCTTACAATTTAACAAAGTAGAAATAAAGTTACTATGTGAATAAAAATCATATCAGATATGAATATTCATAATTATTGTTACAGGAGGATACAGTATAGTCAAAGGTGAATCATTGAGATGGCTGTAGATACCTTGTAGCAGTGTGAGCAAAAGCCAGAGGAGAAGTTACAAGATGGTTGCTGGAGGCTTGTAGCAGTGTGTGCAAAAGCCAGAGTAGCGTTTAAAGGATGGTTGCTGGAGGCTTGTAGCAGTGTGTGCAAAAGCCAGTGGAGAAGTTACAAGATGATTGCTGGAGGCTTGAAGCAGTGTGTGCAAAATCCAGAGGATAAGTAACAAGATGGTTGCTGGAGGCTGAAACAAAGAAGAGATAGTGAGATATGGCTTGGAACTGGCACAGTATTTATGCATTTAAAAGGAGCACTTGGTGCAGACAGATATGAAGGTGTGAATGGGGTGGAAGGATGGTGGTGAAGAAATACAGTCTGAAAGCTTACAATTTAACAAAGTAGAAATAAAGTTACTATGTGAACATAAATCATATCAGATATGGATATTCCTAATTATGTGACAGGAGGATACAGTAGAGTCAAAGGTGAAACATTGACATGGCTGTAGATACCTTGTAGCAGTGTGTGCAAAAGCCAGAGGAGAAGTTACAAGATGGTTGCTGGAGGCTTATAGCAGTGTGTGCAAAAGCCAGAGTAGCAGTTAAAGGATGGTTGCTGGAGGCTTGAAGCAGTGTGTGCAAAATCCAGAGGATAAGTTACAAGATGGTTGCTGGAGGCTGGAATACAGAAGAGATAGTGAGATATAGTTTGGAACTGGCCCAGTATTTATGCATTTAAAAGGAGCATTTGGTGCAGACAGATATGAAGATGTGAAGGGGGTAGGGAGATGGAGGTGAACAAATACAGTGTGGAAGCTTACAATTTAACAAAGTAGAAATAAAGTTACTATGTGAACAAAAATCATATCAGATATGGATATTCATAATTAATGTTACAGGAGGATACAGTAGAGTCAAAGGTGAATCATTGAGATGGCTGTAGATACCTTGTATCAGTGTGTGCAAAAACCAGTGGAGAAGTAATAAGACAGTTGCTGGATGCTTGTAGCAGTGTGTGCAAAAGCCAGAGGAGAAGTTACAAGATGGTTGCTGGAGGCTTGTAGCAGTGTGTGCAAGAGCCAGAGGAGAAGTTACAAGATGGTTGCTGGAGGCTGGAACAAAGAAGAGATAGTGAGATATAGTTTGGAACTGGCCCAGTATTTATGCATTTAAAAGGAGCATTTGGTGCAGACAGATGTGAAGGAGTGAAAGGGGTGGGGAGATGGTGGTGAACAAATACAGTGTGAAAGCTTATAATTTAACAAGGTAGAAATAAAGTTACTATGTGAACAAAAATCATATCAGATATGAATATTCATAATTAATGTTACAGGAGGATACAGTAGAGTCAAAGGTGAACCATTGAGATGGCTGTAGATACCTTGTAGCAGTGTGTGTAAAAACCAGAGGAGAAGTAATAAGACGGTTGCTGGATGCTTGTAGCAGTGTGTGCAAAAGCCAGAGGAGAAGTTACAAGATGGTTGCTGGAGGCTTGTAGCAGTGTGTGCAAAAGCCAGAGGAGAAGTTACAAGATGGTTGCTGGATGCTTGTAGCAGTGTGTGCAAAAACCAGAGGAGAAGTTACAAGATGGTTGCTGGAGGCTGGAACAAAGAAGACATAGTGAGATATAGTTTGGAACGGGTCCAGTATTTATGCATTTAAAAGGATGATTTGGTGCAGACAGATATGAAGGTGTGAAGGGGTGGGGAGATGGTGGTGAAGAAATAAAGTGTGAAAGCTTACAATTTAACAAAGTAGAAATAAAATTACTATGTGAACAAAAATCATATCAGATATGGATATTAATAATTAATGTTACAGGAGGATACAGTAGAGTCAAAGGTGAATCATTGAGATGGCTGTAGATACCTTGTAGCAGTGTGTGCAAAAGCCAGAGGAGAAGTAACAAGATGGTTGCTGGAGGCTTGTAGCAGTGTGCAAAATCCAGAGGATAAGTTACAAGATGGTTGCTGGAGGCTTTTAGCAGTGTGTGCAAAAGCCAGAGGAGCATTTACAAGATGGTTGCTGGAGGCTTGTAGCAGTGTGTGCAAAAGCCAGAGGAGAAGTTACAAGATGGTTGCTGGAGGCTGAAACAAAGAAGAGATAGTGAGATATGGTTTGGAACTGGCCCAGTATTTATGCATTTAACAGGAGCATTTGGTGAAGACAGATGTGAAGGAGTGAGTGGGGTGGGGAGATGGTGGTGAACAAATACAGTGTGTGCAAAAGCCAGAGGAGCAGTTAAAGGATGGTTGCTGGAGGCCTATAGCAGTGTGTGCAAAATCCAGAGGAGAAGTTACAAGATGGTTGCTGGAGGCTTGTAGCAGTGTGTGCAAAATTCAGAGGATAAGTTACAAGATGGTTGCTGGAGGCTGAAACAAAGAAGAGATAGTGAGATATGGCTTGGAACTGGCACAGTATTTATGCATTTACAATGAGCATTTGGTGCAGACAGATATGAAGGTGTGAAGGGGTGGGGAGATGGTGGTGAAGAAATACATTGTGAAAGCTTACAATTTAACAAAGTAGAAATAAAGTTACTATGTGAACGTAAATCATATTAGATATGGATATTCATAATTAATGTTACAGGAGGATACAGTAGAGTCAAAGGTGAATCCTTGAGATGGCTGTAGATACCTTGTAGCAGTGTGTGCAAAAGCCAGAGGAGAAGTTACAAGATGGTTGCTGGATGTTTGTAGCAGTGTGTGCAAAAGCCAGAGGAGAAGTTACAAGATGGTTGCTGGAGGCTTGAAGCAGTGTGTGCAAAATCCAGAGGATAAGTTACAAGATGGTTGCTGGAGGCTGAAACAAAAAAGATATAGTGAGATATGGCTAGGAACTGGCACAGTATTTATGCATTTAAAAGGAGCACTTGGTGCAGACAGATGTGAAGGAGTGAATGGGGTGGGGAGATGGTGGTGAACAAATACAGTGTGGAAGCTTACAATTTAACAAAGTAGAAATAAAGTTACTATGTGAACAAAAATCATATCAGATATGGATATTCATAATTAATGTTACAGGAGGATACAGTAGAGTTAAAGGTGAATCATTGAGATGGCTGTAGATACCTTGTATCAGTGTGTGCAAAAGCCAGAGGAGAAGTTACAAGATGGGTGCTGGAGGCTTGTAGTAGTGTGTGCAAAATCCAGAGGATAAGTTACAAGATGGTTGCTGGAGGCTGAAACAAAGAAGAGATAGTGAGATATGGCTTGGAACTGGCACAGTATTTATGTATTTACAATGAGCATTTGGTGCAGACAGATATGAAGGTGTGAAGGGGTGGGGAGATGGTGGTGAAGAAATACAGTGTGAAAGCTTACAATTTAACAAAGTAGAAATAAAGTTACTATGTGAACGTAAATCATATTAGATATGGATATTCATAATTAATGTTACAGGCGGATACAGTAGAGTCAAAGGTGAATCATTGAGATGGCTGTAGATACCTTGTAGCAGTGTGTGCAAAAGCCAGAGGAGAAGTTACAAGATGGTTGCTGGATGTTTGTAGCAGTGTGTGCAAAAGCCAGAGGAGAAGTTACAAGATGGTTGCTGGAGGCTTGAAGCAGTGTGTGCAAAATCCAGAGGATAAGTTACAAGATGGTTGCTGGAGGCTGGAATAAAGAAGAGATAGTGAGATATAGTTTGGAACTGGCCCAGTATTTTGCATTTAAAAGGAGCATTTGGTGCAGTCAGATGAAAAGGAGTGAAAGGGGTGGGGAGATGGTGGTGAACAAATACAGTGTGAAAGCTTACAATTTAACAAAGTAGAAATAAAGTTACTATGTGAACAAAAATCATATCAGATATGGATTTTCATAATGTTACAGGATGATACGCAGGAGTCAAGGGTGACATATTGAGATGGCTGTAGATACCTTGTAGCAGTGTGTGCAAAAACCAGAGGAGAAGTTACAAGATGGTTGCTGGATGCTTGTAGCAGTGTGTGCAAAAGCCAGAGGAAAAGTTACAAGATGGTTGCTGGAGGCTTGTAGCAGTGTGTGCGAAAGCCAGAGGAGAAGTTACAAGATGGTTGCTGGAGGCTTGTAGCAGTGTGTGCAAAAACCAGAGGAGAAGTTACAAGATGGTTGCTGGAGGCTGGAACAAAGAAGAGATAGTGAGATATAGTTTGGAACTGGCCCAGTATTTATGCATTTAAAAGGAGCACTTGGTGCAGACAGATGTGAAGGAGTGAAAGGGGTGGGGAGATGGTGGTGAACAAATACAGTGTGAAAGCTTACAATTTAACAAAGTAGAAATAAAGTTACTATGTGAACGAAAATCATATCAGATATGGATATTCATAATTAATGTTACAGGAGGATACAGTAGAGTCAAAGGTGAACCATTGAGATGACTGTAGATACCTTGTAGCAGTGTGTGCAAAAGCCAGAGGAGAAAGTACAAGATGGTTGCTGGAGGCTTGTAGTAATGTGTGCAAAATCCAGAGGAGCAGTTACAAGATGGTTGCTGGAGGCTGGAACAAAGAAGAGATAGTGAGATATAGTTTGGAACTGGCCCAGTATTTATGCATTTTAAAGGAGCATTTGATGCAGACAAATATGAAGGTGTGAAGGGGGTGGGGAGATGGTGGTGAAGAAATACAATGTGAAAACTTACTATTTAACAAGGTAGAAATAAAGTTACTATGTGAACAAAAATCATATCAGATATGGATATTCATAATTAATGTTACAGGTGGATACAGTAGAGTCAAAGGTGAACCATTGAGATGGCTGTAGATACCTTGTAGCAGTGTGTGCAAAAACCAGAGGAGAAGTTACAAGATGGTTGCTGGATGCTTGTAGCAGTGTGTGCAAAAGCCAGAGGAAAAGTTATAAGATGGTTGCTGGAGGCTTGTAGCAGTGTGTGCGAAAGCCAGAGGAGAAGTTACAAGATGGTTGCTGGAGGCTTGTAGCAGTGTGTGCAAAAACCAGAGGAGAAGTTACAAGATGGTTGCTGGAGGCTGGAACAAAGAAGAGATAGTGAGATATAGTTTGGAACTGGCCCAGTATTTATGCATTTAAAAGGAGCACTTGGTGCAGATAGATGTGAAGGAGTGAAAGGGGTGGGGAGATGGTGGTGAACAAATACAGTGTGAAAGCTTACAATTTAACAAAGTAGAAATAAAGTTACTATGTGAACGAAAATCATATCAGATATGGATATTCATAATTAATGTTACAGGAGGATACAGTAGAGTCAAAGGTGAACCATTGAGATGACTGTAGATACCTTGTAGCAGTGTGTGCAAAAGCCAGAGGAGAAAGTACAAGATGGTTGCTGGAGGCTTGTAGTAATGTGTGCAAAATCCAGAGGAGCAGTTACAAGATGGTTGCTGGAGGCTGGAACAAAGAAGAGATAGTGAGATATAGTTTGGAACTGGCCCAGTATTTATGCATTTTAAAGGAGCATTTGATGCAGACAAATATGAAGGTGTGAAGGGGGTGGGGAGATGGTGGTGAAGAAATACAATGTGAAAACTTACTATTTAACAAGGTAGAAATAAAGTTACTATGTGAACAAAAATCATATCAGATATGGATATTCATAATTAATGTTACAGGTGGATACAGTAGAGTCAAAGGTGAACCATTGAGATGGCTGTAGATACCTTGTAGCAGTGTGTGCAAAAACCAGAGGAGAAGTTACAAGATGGTTGCTGGAGGCTTGCAGCAGTGTGTGCAAAAGCCAGAGGAGAAGTTACAAGATTTTTGCTGGCGGCTTGTAGCAGTGTGTGCAAAAGCCAGAGGAGAAGTTACAAGATGGTTGCTGGAGGCTGGAACAAAGAAGAGATAGGCCAGAATAATACTTTTAAAATAGCCTTCTGAGCAGATTCTCTCCAACCTCCTGGATACCTAAAAGGGAATGGAGAGAAGAAGCTCTGCTTGTATCTGAAACACTAAAGTTCAAATGTAAGTTCTAAATGCTACATTTAATATGTTTTATTTAAAATTGACATACAGAAATTAAACCCTATTATAGCACCACTTCAGTGGCTTCTTACGATAACTGAAAATACACTGTTATGCAAACAACCAAGTTCTATGATTTTAAGATATTTTTTCTTAAATTTGAATACTTACAGATCTTATAGTTCGGCATGTAAACACAGATATTGTAAAAAATCCAAAGAGAGTAGTAAAAATCACCACATTCCATGAATATCCAAAATTTCAGGAACAGGCTGCAGATTTTCAGGTAAAGAGGATACAGCCTACAAAAAAAGGCAGAGCATATTTAGAAAAAGAAGAGAACAGCTCCAGAGCTGGAGGTAACACAAAGCAGCACAATGCAGACAAAGTGACAAATACCAACTAACAGAAGCAATTCCAATATAAACATGTAATGGGTGTTATACTGAACCTCTAACTGCTCTCTCAATAATGTATCAATAAGGAAGCAGAAACATTTCACTATATTAGGTTGGTTGTTGATACATTATGGTAAAGTTGGTCCAAAATATCCCAAACATAGAAGGCAGTAAGATTTTATATAAACAGACTTTTTATGGAACCCTGGAAGGAAGCCATTCATAGGAATACAATATACTGTATTTTTCCGTGTATAAGACGGTATTTTTTACCATTTTTTTAAAGTCTAAATTAGGGGGGTCATCTTATACACAGAATGTTACAATTAGATACCCTGGTCTGATACAGTAATGCTGCATCTGGCCACTAGATTTAAAGCAGGAGAAAAAAAGACACACATTTGGAAATGCATTTGGTTCCAATTAGATTGCATTACACTACAAGTGTGTATATAAAATGTGTATTTTATAAGTTTTGATTGTGTTACACATATATTTAAGGGCACGTTCCATTCCAGCTCAATATCTTTATGATCACATCACCTATTACTCAGTCACGATGTGCAATTGCATTTTTCCGGTGTAACACAGGATCACAAAGATATTGAGCTGGAAGGGAAATCAGTGAAAATCATGACAGAAAGTGCCCTTAAATATATGTGTAGCACAATAAAAACTTATAAAATACAAATTTGCATATTTATATATTTATTTATTTCTGAATTTTGGGCTCCAAAAATAGGGGTCATCTTATAGACGGAAAAATACGGTAATTCGAAAATGTATTTAGGAGCCAGAAGTGCAAATTAGGAGCCATGACTACTATGAATTTTCCACCCTTGTCTTATCAAACCATTTTAAAATTTAGGTAACTAAAGAAACTCCCAGAAGTGTCTTCTAGGGAGTCTTTCAGAATCTATGAAGGTGCTTTTTTTCTAGGGCCACTATAGTAATGTGAACTTTTTTGAAATGCACTTTATTACACCAAATTATAAACTATGTACAATTAAGAATCTAAAACAGATAGGGGTGTATTTATATGGATACATTACACAATGGAGACGTAATGATTAATCACTCCAGAATTGTCATTTCCATCTTACTCCACAGACCAGGGGTTCAGAACCAACACAGCCTAAGCGCCCGTGCACCCCTATGATTGGAGCACAAATGTGCTTTATCAACCTCGGTTTTAATTGAGTGACCTGTTCTCATGCGGTCTTATACTCAACAATCCTGTCTTGTTACTTGGAGACCAGGTGTGAAAACCGCTGCTGGAGCTTACTGAGGAAGCCTCCAACAAAAAGGCGTATTGAGTAGTCATAGGCATCTTGTAATTAGATGCCTTATGTTCCTCCAATCCCAAAGGTTTAATGATTTGTATTATTTACGTAGGCAATTAGATGCATATAAAATCCTACAACAAATAATGTTCCCCTCAGGAATGTGTGAAACATCAAAACTAACTTACTTTATTTTGGACCCACACTATAAAACTCCCCTACTTCAAAAGGACATTCATCTTGCACCAGATGTTGGCAGAGCGGATAGGATTATCACTAGCTATACCAAAAACATCTAAATTAAAAATAGGTTAGCTTTTAGGAGACTTTTTCTCCTTATGTCATTTCTCTGGATAATCAAATTATAAACATACTAGCGACTTGCCCGTCAAAAATGATGGCAATAAAAACTGAAGCCTGGCAATGCTGTTTGCTACACAATGTAAGCCTCTCCCCCTCTACTTTACTGGCCTTGTGATGAGCCCCTTTGGAGCTCATTGCCAGTCTCTCCCCCTGTCTACTTCATCCCTTGTGTCTTATTTCCCCCCTCCTCTCCCTCCCTTGTGTCTCCTTCCACCTCGTCTACCTCCCTTGTATCTCCTGCCCCCCTGTGTTTTTACCTCCCTCTCCCTCCCGTGTCTCTAAACCCCTCCCCTATTTCTCTTTCACCTTCTCCCTCCCATGCATCTCTTTTTCCCCCTGTGTCTCCCCCCCCCTTCCCCGTGTCTGTTCCCCCCTGGCCTGTGTCTCTTTCCCCCTCCCCCTGTGTCTGTTCCCCCCTTCCTCGTGTCTCCATTTCCCTCCCTTGTGTATTTTCCCCCCTGCACTCTCTCCATTGTGTCTCTTCCCCCTCCTCTCACTCCCCAGTGTCTCTTCACCCTCCTCTTTCTGTGCCTCTTACTCCCTTTCTCTCTCCTTCCCCCTCTCCCTCTGTGTCTCTTCCCTCCTCACCCTCTGTGTCTCTCCCCACTCTGTCTTCCACCCCTCTCCTTCTGTGCCTCTTCCCCCGCCTCTCTCTGTGTCTCTCACCACTGTGTCTCTCCACCCCTTCCTCTGTGTCTTCCCCCTCTGTGCCTCTCGCCACTGTGTCTCTCCACCCCTTCCTCTGTGTCTCCCCCCTCTGTGCCTCTTTCCCCCTCTCTCTGTACCTCTTCACACCTTTCCCTCTGTGTTTCTTCCCCCCTCACCCTCTGTATCTCTCCCCCCGTGACTCTTCCACCTCTCCCTTTTTTCCCCTCTCCCTCTGTGGCTCTTCCCCCCTCTCCCTCTGTGCCTTTTCCCCCCCTCTCCCTCTGTGCCTTTTTCCCCCCTCTCCCCCTGTGCCTGTTCCCCCCTGGCCTGTGTCTCTTTCCCCCTTCCCCCTGTGCCTGTTCCCCCCTGGCCTGTGTCTCTTTCCCCCTTCCCCCTGTGTCTGTTCCCCCTTCCTCGTGTCTCTTCCCCCCCATTTCCCTCCCATGTGTATCTTCCCCTTGTTCTCCCTCCCCTGTGTTTCTTCCCCCTGTTCTCCCTCCCCTGTGTTTCTTCCCCCTTCTCTCACTCCCGTGTGTCTTTTCCCGCTCCTTTACCTCCCATGTGTCTCTATCCCCCCTCCTCTCCCTCCCCTGTGTCTCTCCCCCCACCCTCTGTGTCTCTCCCCCGTGTCTCTTCCCCCTCCCTCTGTGACTCTTCCCCCCTCTCTCTGTGTCTCTTCCCCCCCTCACCCTCTGTATCTCTTCCCCCCTCTGTGCCTCTTCCCCCTCCCTCTGTGCCTCTTCCCCCCTCTCTCTGTGTCTCTTCCCCCCCTCACCCTCTGTGTCTCTTCCCCCCTCTGTGCCTCTTCCCCCCTCTCCCTCTGTGCATCTTCTCACAGCGTGCATTGAGCATAAGCAGGTCACGCCGCACTGTGCGCATACGCGGCTCGTGCTGTGCGCATGCCCGGCTCGTGCCGCGCTGTGTGCAAGTGCGGCTACTGCTGCGTAATGCACAGTTCACGATGCGCATTGCGCATGCGCTTGCACGCAATCCAATCGTAAAGTTGCGATCGGATCATTGTCAAACTGCGATTCGTCGATAGCGTGACGACGAATCGCAGTTTGACAATTATAATATGTCATAGGGATTTACATGATATAATTATTTTAATTCAATTTAATACATTATTACTAGTGATGTCCCGAACAGTTCGCCTGCGATTTTTGCATGTTAGCGTTCGCAGTGAACGGCGAACACATGCGCTTTTGGGTTCGCCCCCTATTCTTTATCATTAAGGAAACTTTGACCCTGCACCTCACAGTCAGCAGACACATTCCAGCCAATCAGCAGCATACACTCCCTTCCAGAGCCTTCCATCTGAAGGACAGCAACCCAAAAAGCCCTTTTTAGGGCTAGAACATAATTTATTTTATTTTATAATTTTTTTATGTGTAATCTAATTGCATATGCCTGCCTGCCAGCGTGTGTGTGTGTGTGTGACAGGCTAACACCTAACAGCTTATATTGTGCTTATTTTCACTACTCATACCTGGTGGTGAAACATACATTGAAAACAACCATTTTTTTCCTGTAAATTAATTTCAGTTGTCTGCCTGTGTCAGGCTCACAGCTTATATTGTGGTCAGTGACATAAAACAATACTTTTATGACTGTAATAGATTGAATAGCAATTGCCTGCCTACAGGCGTGTGTGTGAAGCATATTGCATCTACTCTGCCAACTTTTGCCAGTGCACACGCGCAGAGCCCCAAATTTGAAGTGGGGGGACCGACCAAGCATCTTTTTCCATCTCCCGCTTCCAAAAATCCATGCCATATACACGTCCCCTGATAGTGGACGTAACAGGGATTAAACCGATAGGAATAGTACTACTTAACAGTACACACCTTATAATAATGCAGACAGTGGCAACGAGTATAATCTTCCATGCTGTGCAGTGGAAGCCCCCAGACTCTGACCTGTGTATAATATTCCATGCTGGGCAGTGGAAGCCCCCAGGCTCTGACATGTGTATAATATTCCATGCTGGGAAGTGGAAGCCCCCAGACTCTGACCTGTGTATAATATTCCATGCTGGGCAGTGGAAGCCCCCAGACTCTGACCTGTGTATAATATTCCATGCTGGGCAGTGGAAGCCCCCAGACTCTGACCTGTGTATAATATTCCATGCTGGGCAGTGGAAGCCCCCAGACTCTGGGAGTCTGAAGAAGAGGAGTCAGAGGAGGAAGGTGGCTTTGAGGAGGTGGAAGACCAAACACAGCAGGCGTCCCAGGGGACTTGTTGTCACCTTTTGGGGACCCTTGGTGGCTGGGTGGAGGAAGAGACCTTCAATGACATCAGTGAGGACAAGGAACAGGACATGGCTAGCTTGGTATCCAACCTTGTGCAAATGGGGAGTTGTGCAAAGGGACTGTTTGCGGTTGTTTGCGGTGCATTAAACGGGGAGATTGGTCTGTTACTGTGAAGCGGGTGTAACCCGTTCACTACCTGATCGATACAACATCATACCTGATGTTTTAAAGCATGTTATTCCAAACAATTTAGGAATGTTAGGTGATTTATGCCCTTTATGACTTAAAACCAGACTCTGCATCAACTATGTAATTTTCCGTGGGAGTTTTGCCATAGATCCCCCTCCGGCATGCCACAGTCCAGGTGTTAGTCCCGTTGAAACAACTTTCCCATCACTATTGTGGCCAGAAAGAGTCCCTGTGGGTTTTGAAATTCGCCTGTCCATTGAAGTCTATGGCGGTTCGCCGATGTTCGCCAACATTTGATAATGTTTGCGTTCGCTGTTCGCGAACCCAAAATTTGATGTTCGCGACATCACTAATTATTACTGCTCAAGATTTGGTCTAGATTAGGGAATAGATAGCATCCATAAGCTTAAATACTGATACTATAGGGATCACAATATACCACAATACTAGTTGGTTTTATAAAATCTTGTAACACATCTATCCATATTCCGTTAAGGCCAAGGGCTCGGCCTTGCCATGCATTAACACAGCCTTCAACAAGGCTTAAATTTGATACAACACCAAATATTATGTCATAATAAACTGAAAGGCACACATGTCCCGTAACTTACGTTAATTAAGGAGATAACATGAGTTTTTCCATCTCAAAGTAAATCCTGAGAACTACAAATAAATATGTAGTGACTGCAAAGGTAAGGAACTGAATGGCAGCTCTAATAAGTTAAGATTAACATTTTTAATTAACTTGAGCAAACTGCTGAGGATCCAATAAGATATCCACCAATAAAATATCTATCCAAAAAGGTTTCTCATCATCACCAAGTTTCTCATCTCAAACTTAACATGTCAAACACTGAGCTCCTTATTTTCCCACTTTCTACTACAGCAGCCATTACTCAAAAGCCCATTGTCTTGGGGTTCTTCTTGATCCTGCCCACTCTTTCATTCCGCATATATATTTACTTACCAAATCTTACTTAAAATTCATTTTAAAAATCTCTCCAAAATACGTCACTATCTTACACAAGACACAACTAAAAATCTAATTCATTCTCTCATCATCTCTCGCCTTGACTACTGCATCTCTCTCCCAGTTGGCCTCCCCATCACCTGTCATGCCCCACTCCAATCTATAATCTGTCTCCACTGGCTTCCCATAACCTTCAGAATATTAAAAATCATAGAAAAGCCCTAAACAATAATGAACTCCCATATATTTCTGCTCTCATCTCAAAATACTCCCCTACCCTCCCCCTCCGTTCTGCTAATGCCCTTCTTCTTTCCTCCTCTCTTATCACCTCTTCTCACTCCTCCTTCAGGACTTTTCTTTTGTTTGCCCAATTTTTTTGGAACTCCTTATCTCACTCCACTAGACTTTCCTCCCATCTCAAGTCCTTCAAAACCTCACTAAAATCACATCTATTTAATAGAGTTTGCTAGTTTTAATCTTATAGGGTGCATGAGAAAGCCCTCTGTATGCAAGAGTCTGTGCTCAATGCCAGTGCCGTCTATTCATTAAATCTGTATTGATATTGTTTTTATGTTTGGTTTCATCCTATATATGGCGCTGCAGAATATGTTTGCGCAATATAAATACTAGATAATAATAATCACCAAGTACTATTTACTTGAATCACAAAATCACCAGACTTCTACCAAAAAAGCACTAACCGCTCTTAGCAGTGTTGCCCTTCAGTTACCACACAATACATTGTTATTAAGGACCCATGTAGTCATATTACTAATATATACTCTTGGACAACTACTAATCAAAAACATTATAAGGTCATTAGAATGTAAAACAAATAATGCAGCCACTATCTTATTATATATGAAATGATGCTAATCTGTAATTTACAATTTTATTTTCTGCTGATCAACTTGCTTGGGTAGGAGGAGACTTTGAATGCACATGTAGTTTCTAACATCACAATAGGAATGTAGAAGTTATAACTGCCAGTGATACAGTTTGACTAATGGAAAGTTATTTTACAAGGACACACCCTTCTGAGAAAGTAGAACACATAAGAGAAAATTGAATCTTGAAGTAAAAATTTGTATATAAAAAGATTTAAAAAAAAGTAGTTTGTGTTTATTTTTTTGCTTTATAAAAATATTTGCTACAATGGTCCTTTAAAATTAATACAATAGACTGTATACATGTGAACAGAACAGAGGGCCCATATCCCCATATCCTAGGATATTGCTCCATACAATGGGCCTCATTCTATTAGCGGACGCAGCCGTTGCGGGGCCGCAAGGACCGGCCGCAAGCTATTCTGCTATTCTATTCCCTTACCGCCGGGGGCTCCGGCAGGCTTGCGGCCGGCGCCTTGCTATCTCTTGCGGCCGCTCGCGCCAGAGGAAAGCCTTTGATCTAAAACGGCCGCAAGAGTTTCGGCCGTAAGAAATTCCTATTTGCAATTCAATTGCTCCGGGAACCCTCTCTGCAAGGCTAAAAACGAGCCGCTGCTTACTTGCAGGAAAGAGGTCCCGCTAGCACCAATTAAGCACATAAAATAGCTCAAATAAAGCCATCCTGCACTTTGAGAAGACTATAAAGGGATTTTAGGTGTTAGAAAAAATAGCACATAATTATCCTATACTCAAATCCGTAAAATATTTTATTTTTACTATCCGTAAAATATCCATGTAAAAAGTACAGAGTGCTTGGAGCACCTCAGACCTGCCCACGCCGCAGCCGGAAAATAAACAGTTAATTTGAACTCGGGTTTGGGCTGATGTGCAAGCATGAGAGTGGGTTACTTTTAATCCTCATGTCCCCCAATATGGTCCCTGGCATTTACAGAGCTGTACAGTGCAGGCTTGAATTTATTTTTGAGTTTTTATATTTCAGAGCTTACGGCCGGTTCCAAGATATGCGGCCGGCCGTAAGAGGAGATCCTTGCGGGGCCGTATAATAGAATCGCGAGTTAACAGAACCCCCGCAAGGAATCGCAGCCTTACGGCCGGTTTACGGCCGCTAATAGAATGAGGCCCAATATAAATACATACTGATTTGTAGAAGAAAACACTGAAAAAGATATATAGCCTCACTATGCCAACAAAAGATAGGAAAGGCAAAAAAACCTGCTCTTTCAACTCTATGGAGAGGCTCTCTGTCAATATCTGTACAGAGCAACAAAAATATATTTAAAAAAGAATAGACATAAAAAGCATTTACAAATATTGATGGGCTCTGATTACAGTATTACAGAAAAAAGGCTTTTCTTTTATATAAAGAGTCCATATTAAGTTTTCTCTACTTTTTTTTTAGAAGAGGCTTTTAAATATTTATGACCAATATAAAATCCATTTTTTTTTCCATTCCAGTACATTTACTAGAGCAACATTCTCCTTACTCCATAGGAACAATACAGAGAGAAACGTCTTCATTTGCACTTTGATTCACGCAGAAGCAACATCAAATACTCATAATAACCTGTTGTTCAGGCATGTCAGACTTTCATGACCCTATGGACTGTGGCACGCCAGCCACTAGCCTCAGAGCTCACTCAAGCTCATGCTCATTGCTTCTATGACCTCATCTATCCATTTCTGCCTTTCCTATCCCTTTGTGTGCCTTCAATATTTCCCACTATACAATCATGCCACACTGCTTTCCAGATCTAGAGACAATTGTTTCTATAATCTCCCATTAGCAGCACATTTTATTAACTTGTTTTAATGTTGTTTAACAACTGAACACAATAGCAGGGTCCATTCAGCCCATTATGGGTTATTGGGACATATCAATCTATTCCAAGTTAGAAACACATGTTCATTCCTCATAAGTAAATGCAATGTTATGTTCTCAAGTGATAAGGTCATCTAAAACTGCTTGTTTTCTGTACATACACTATTTTTGATTAATTTTGCCCTCCTCTCCATGCTTTCATCTATGTTTTATTCCTGTGTCCCAGCATCTCTACTCTCCAAATGCCTTTTGTTTTAATCTAAAATACAAACATTTTATAAGTACATTTATACTTTGATCATTTTAAATGTATCTGCTTACTGGCTTTCCATTTCCCTTCTTAAGGCATGAAAAAACAAACAAACAGATGGAGCTGTCCAGAGATATTAGGAAGTATATGGAAGGCTTCTGGATTTTATTAGGTATATAATATACATATTGATCTATATACTTTTATGTACTTTATTTTATTACAAAGTGTTTATAGGTTCTGTTTTAATTGTCTAAACATTAAATAAATGTTACCAGCTTGAATCTGCCCTCTGCAGCTCACAAAGTTACAGACTCTGCAATGCTGTGTCTCATACTAACTATTCAGTGACCAGATCTCTGCACCATGCTGCTGAAACAAGAGAGGCGAGGACCCTACACATCCAGCCCTACAGAGGTCTGTGTCTCCAAATGCTGCAGTGGGTAGACCAATACAGGGACTATTTGTTTGATTGTAGGAGGTAAAAACAGAGCTTCTAAGCATTTCTTACTAAAATAAAGTACATAAAAAAAGTAGATACATACCCAGGTATTTTATATACATACAAATAAAACAGGAACCTTATTACCCATTTAATGTCTGGCAGGGGCCATTCGCTTTTAACCCTTCTCAGATGTGGCCTGACATGCAAATCCAGAGTCCAATGTCACTAAGAAACCTGTTACATGCAGACTGTTTATTCCAGTTAGCTGTGATGTGGCACATTTGTATAGTGCCAGATCGGTTACAGCAGTATGCTATTGAGTTTGGACCTTTCCTGTTTTATGCTCATTCAACCCCCGCCGATCTTTATTTAAACAATTTGCGACAAAGAATACGATTGCTTGTAAATGAGTGCAAAATGACAAACAGGAGCACCAAACATGCAGAAAAAATGTGCAAATATTCCAGAGGTCCATATATACCATTGATAGAATGTTTCATTGACTTTGAGAATATAATTAACCAAGGAAATGAAGTTATATTTTTTTTATTATTTATTATTTTTTAATATATATTATTTTCTCTCACATAATGAGAAATAATGGCATATTAATTTATGTCAAGATATAGAGAGGCAGCATTATACCCAGATCCCACAGTTAAACATATTTCCCCATATTAGTGAAGTAAAAAAGATGTTTATAATAAATTATGAAGTGAATGATGAAATGTAATGATGTGATGGAAAAAGTTATATTGGCGTGCATATAGCGCTGGAATGAATGGGTGCATATGTGAAAAATCTATAATAATTGTAAAATATATATATATATATATATATATATATATATATATATATATATATATATATATATATATATATATATAAAAGCTCCAAAAAATCTAATGTGCTTAAATGTGCTAAATAGGCCTGAAATGCCAGTCAAAGTTAAAAGCCTTAGAAGAAGTCCCCGTGGAGGGACGAAACGGCCCGTTGGCAACATATTTTTCAACCCTATCTGAACCTTAGACTACTGAAAGCTAAGTTTAACACTTTTTCAAGTGTAACTTTATTTTTACATCATTGGTTTACTCTTTTTCTCTATTATACTAAATTATTATGCTCTATTAATGGAGAGTTAATGGAGAGTTAATGGAGAGCCTTAACGGAGAGCTTTATTACTGAACAGCAAGTATACTGCTATTATTGTTTTAATACTGTTATGCTGCTATATGTGTTTTGCTCTGATCCAGTAGTGTGATCTCTCCTCTATATAGATACTTGAGACATCCAAATAGAGTAATCCATTAGAGATAATAGATACTTTCAGTCAAACTCAAAGCATTTTTTGGCATCAGATTTTTTATATTGTATATTTGTTTTTATATATATGTATATAGATACACGTGACTTTGTATATATATCTTTTTGGTAACAATCCTGTGATTATCAGTATATCCTGTATTAACAGGAGGATCAGTATATTCTGCTTTATGAGGATTGTGCATTATATTTCACGGTATGATCAAGGAATATGAAAATACTCCATAATTCATATATATCAATTATTCAAGTATCTCTATACAGTCCTTTTTTTCATATTTTAAACGGCGTAGTTTCCGGATCTAGAGTATCCAAATAAAGTTTTTTTTTTATATATTCTTTTTTGATACCACAAGGGGTGTTAAGCACCTAGGATACCAGCAATATAGATCATCATTTTTTCTATAATAGTTTTATATAATATTCATATTGATCTATATACTTTTATGTACTTTATTTTATTACAAAGTGTTTATAAGTTCTGTTTCGCCAACTGTCTGTCCTCTCTGTTATGACCTGCCCATCTTGGTTGACCCTACATGGTGTAGCTCACAGCTTCACTGAGGAACACAAGCCCCTTCACCATGACATGGCTGATCGCTAAGCCCGCTAAATCGTACGGACCGCGCAAACAGTGTGACGACGCTTCGTAGTAGGACAATTATAATATGTGATGCTTGTTGAAGGATGCAGAGCACCCTATACAAATCCAGCGTATCTCTGCACACACAGCGTCCTTTAGTGAACTATACCCCTTCTCTGCACAGTGTCCTGTACTAATCCAGGCTCTTAGCATGTTACATTGGTGGCTCTGTGTCTCTGGTTGTGTGACAGGAAGGTGACATGGTGGCCTGCAGTGTGCTGTGTACCACTGTGATGTTTACTCGTTGGCTGCATTAATGATTAATCACCCTTTGCTGTAATTACCTGCCCCAGCAGCAAGGGCCTCAGTTGCTGGCATGGGGGCCTCAGTTGCTGGCATGGAGCGCCTTCGGCCCCTCTTGTCTCTCAGCCTGTGTCCCTCCTGTCTCTCTCTCTGTGTGTCCCTCCTGTCTCTCTCTGTGTGTCCCTCCTGTCTCTCTCTCTCTCTCTCTCTCTCTCTCTGTGTCCCTCCTGTCTCTCTCTCTC
The DNA here is from genome assembly GCA_027410445.1 of Discoglossus pictus. Taxonomy (NCBI): domain Eukaryota; kingdom Metazoa; phylum Chordata; class Amphibia; order Anura; family Alytidae; genus Discoglossus; species Discoglossus pictus. The sequence goes on along the minus strand of JAPZIH010000666.1, from coordinate 31,037 downwards.
TCTGAGTGTCCCTCCTGTCTCTCTCTGTCTGAGTCTCTCCTGTCTCTCTCTGTCTGAGTCTCTCCTGTCTCTCTCTGTCTGAGTCCCTCCTGTCTCTCTATGTCTGTGTCCCTCCTGTCTCTTTCTATGTCTGTGTCCCTCCTGTCTTTCTCTGTGTGTGTCCCTCCTGTCTCTCTCTCTCTCTCTCTCTGTGTCCCTCCTGTCTCTCTCTGTTTGTCCATCCTGTCTCTCTCTGTTTGTCCCTCCTGTCTCTGCCTGTGTCCCTCCTGTCTCTCTCTCTGTGTGTCCCTCCTGTCTCTCTATGTCTGTGTTCCTCCTGTCTCTCTATGTCTGTGTTCCTCCTATCTCTCTATGTCTGTGTCCCTCCAGTCTCTCTGCCTGTGTCCCTCCTGTCTCTCTATGTCTGTGTCCCTCCTGTCTCTCTCTCTGTGTTTCCCTCCTGTCTCTCTCTCTCTCTGTCTCTCCTGTCTCTCTCTCTCTGTGTGTCCCTCCTGTCTCTCTCTGTGTATCCCTCCTGTCTCTCTCTGTGTATCCCTCCTGTATCTCTCTGTTTGTCCCTCCTGTCTCTCTATGTCTGTGTCCCTCCTGTCTCTGTCTGTGTCCCTCCTGTCTCTCTATGTCTGTGTCCCTCCTGTCTCTCTCTCTCTCTGTGTGTTTCCCTCCTGTCTCTCTATGTCTGTGTCCCTCCTGTCTCTCTATGTCTGTGTCCCTCCTGTCTCTCTCTCTCTCTCTCTCTCTCTGTGTTTCCCTCCTGTCTCTCTATGTCTGTGTCCCTCCTGTCTCTGTCTGTGTCCCTCCTGTCTCTCTCTGTGTGTCCCTCCTGTCTCTCGCTGTGTGTCCCTCCTGTCTCTCTATGTCTGTGTCCCTCCTGTCTCTCTATGTATGTGTCCCTCCTGTCTCTCTATGTCTGTGTCCCTCCTGTCTCTCTATGTCTGTGTCCCTCCTGTCTCTCTCTCTGTCTGTGTCCCTCCTGTCTCTCTATGTCTGTGTCCCTCCTGTCTCTCTATGTATGTGTCCTTCCTGTCTCTCTCTCTGTCTGTGTCCCTCCTGTCTCTCTATGTCTGTGTCCCTCCTGTCTCTCTATGTCTGTGTCCCTCCTGTCTCTCTATGTCTGTGTCCCTCCTGTCTCTCTATGTCTGTGTCCCTCCTGTCTCTCTATGTCTGTTTCCCTCCTGTCTCTCGCTGTGTGTCCCTCCTGTCTCTCGCTGTGTGTCCCTCCTGTCTCTCTCTGTGTGTCCCTCCTGTCTCTCTCTGTCTGTGTCCCTCCTGTCTCTCTCTGTGTGTCCCTCCTGTCTCTCTCTGTCTGTGTCCCTCCTGTCTCTCTCTCTGTGTGTCCCTCCTGTCTCTCTATCTGTGTCCCTCCTGTCTCTCTCTGTCTGTGTCCCTCCTGTCTCTCTCTGTCTGTGTCCCTCCTGTCTCTCTATGTCTGTGTCCCTCCTGTCTCTCTATGTCTGTGTCCCTCCTGTCTCTCTCTCTCTGTGTGTCCCTCCTGTCTCTCTATGTCTGTGTCCCTCCTGTCTCTCTATCTGTGTCCCTCCTGTCTCTCTCTCTCTGAGTGTCCCTCCTGTCTCTCTATGTCTGTGTCCCTCCTGTCTCTCTCTGTCTGTGTCCCTCCTGTCTCTCTCTGTGTGTCCCTCCTGTCTCTCTGTGTGTCCCTCCTGTCTCTCTATCTGTGTCCCTCCTGTCTCTCTCTCTGAGTGTCCCTCCTGTCTCTCTCTCTGTCTGAGTCCCCCCTGTCTCTCTATGTCTGTGTCCCTCCTGTCTCTCTCTATGTCTGTGTCCCTCCTGTCTTTCTCTGTGTGTGTCCCTCCTGTCTCTCTCTCTCTCTCTCTCTCTCTGTGTCCCTCCTGTCTCTCTCTGTTTGTCCCTCCTGTCTCTCTATGTCTGTGTCCCTCCTGTCTTTCTCTGTGTGTGTCCCTCCTGTCTCTCTCTCTCTCTCTGTGTCCCTCCTGTCTCTCTCTGTTTGTCCCTCCTGTCTCTCTCTGTGTGTCCCTCCTGTCTCTCTATGTCTGTGTCCCTCCTGTCTTTCTCTGTGTGTGTCCCTCCTGTCTCTCTCTCTCTCTCTGTGTCCCTCCTGTCTCTCTCTGTTTGTCCCTCCTGTCTCTCTCTCTCTCTGAGTGTCCCTCCTGTCTCTCTCTCTGTTTGTCCCTCCTGTCTCTCTATGTCTGTTTCCCTCCTGTCTTTCTCTGTGTGTGTCCCTCCTGTCTCTCTCTCTCTCTCTCTGTGTCCCTCCTGTCTCTCTCTGTTTGTCCCTCCTGTCTCTCTCTGTGTGTCCCTCCTGTCTCTCTATGTCTGTGTCCCTCCTGTCTTTCTCTGTGTGTTTCCCTCCTGTCTCTCTCTCTCTCTCTCTGTGTTTCCCTCCTGTCTCTCTCTCTCTCTCTGTGTTTCCCTCCTGTCTCTCTCTCTCTCTCTGTGTCCCTCCTGTCTCTCTCTGTTTGTCCTTCCTGTCTCTCTCTGAGTGTCCCTCCTGTCTCTCTCTCTGTTTGTCCCTCCTGTCTCTCTATGTCTGTTTCCCTCCTGTCTTTCTCTGTGTGTGTCCCTCCTGTCTCTCTCTCTCTCTCTCTGTGTCCCTCCTGTCTCTCTCTGTTTGTCCCTCCTGTCTCTCTCTGTGTGTCCCTCCTGTCTCTCTATGTCTGTGTCCCTCCTGTCTTTCTCTGTGTGTTTCCCTCCTGTCTCTCTCTCTCTCTCTCTGTGTTTCCCTCCTGTCTCTCTCTCTCTCTCTGTGTTTCCCTCCTGTCTCTCTCTCTCTCTCTGTGTCCCTCCTGTCTCTCTCTGTTTGTCCCTCCTGTCTCTCTCTGTGTGTCCCTCCTGTCTCTCTATGTCTGTGTCCCTCCTGTCTTTCTCTGTGTGTTTCCCTCCTGTCTCTCTCTCTCTCTCTGTGTTTCCCTCCTGTCTCTCTCTCTCTCTCTGTGTTTCCCTCCTGTCTCTCTCTCTCTCTGTGTCCCTCCTGTCTCTCTCTCTCTCTCTGTGTCCCTCCTGTCTCTCTCTGTTTGTCCCTCCTGTCTCTCTCTGTGTGTCCCTCCTGTCTCTCTATGTCTGTGTCCCTCCTGTCTTTCTCTGTGTGTTTCCCTCCTGTCTCTCTCTCTCTCTCTGTGTTTCCCTCCTGTCTCTCTCTCTCTCTCTGTGTTTCCCTCCTGTCTCTCTCTCTCTCTGTGTTTCCCTCCTGTCTCTCTCTCTCTCTCTCTCTCTCTCTCTCTCTCTGAGTGTCCCTCCTGTCTCTCTCTCTCTCTCTCTGTGTCCCTCCTGTCTCTCTCTGTTTGTCCCTCCTGTCTCTCTCTGTGTGTCCCTCCTGTCTCTCTCTGCGCCCCTGAGAGAAGAGAATGAAGATCAACACAGAAAAAAAATGGAAACTTACAGTATAGAACATAAAGAATTTGAAAATGTTGTGTTTTGTTATTTGCTTTCTATTTTGGCGATTATCAAGTTTAGTTATTTAAAAGAAAATAACTCTAACAATGGGCTGATTAACAAAGAGTTATCCCGGTTGATTAAATCAGTGTAATAACAGATGTTTTAAAAGTCTGTTTCATTATTTTTATGAACCTCAACTGGGCATGCATCTGGCCACCAAGCATCGTCTGTTATCTCATACTTCTGAGTGATGATTAAGAGTAATTGCAAATTACTCCCCGTGGGCAGGGGCATATTAGCTTAGGAACTTGGGGGTGGAGGGGACAAATCCCCCCCCCCCCCCCAGATTAAATGAATAGAGGATACGCAAAAAAGCAAAATTAAACATAATTATATATACATTAATATATATTATACATATATATACATATATATATTAATTTGGGGCATTGATAATTTAAACAGAAATGAAAAAGAAAAAGTTTTTGAGGGACATTGCAGCAATGGGGCCCCTCCAGAGCAAGCCCCATAGAACATAAGTAAAAGTAGCAGACAAAAACTACTAATAATACAGAGATTTCAGAGATACAAGTAAGAGTGCTTCTAGGAGCGCCATCCCGGAGCTCTGTGCCTGTGTAAAAGGATCTGTTTGGACTCTCACTTAAAGCTGGGGGTGACAAAGGTGGATTAATGACTAGCAACAGATGGCCCATTTACTTTCCTGTCATAACTTATTTCTGGACATTTTAACATTTATAATTTTTAATTAAAAAAATGGTTTGTTAAAAGCAAAATGTAAACAATGAATGGTAGTTTTCATAATTATTTTGTAAAATAATATGTAATTAATGCGTGAATGATAAAATACGCCCCTTCTGGATCGCTGCCTTATCGTGGTGAAGGGGCTTGTGTACCTCAATGAAGCTGTGAGCTATAGCATGTAGGGTCACTGGAGCTGGAGTATGAGAGTTGTAGGTGTATTTTTTATCAGCTGAGGGCTTGTTGAGAAGGAAGGAAGCAGGAGAGGATTGTTTAGATACATATGCATAGAAACAGATAGCTTGCATCAATCAATGCAAGCTCTGATCTCCAGGAAACCCTAACCAAAATATCATGGATGCCTCCTAGTCCCAGCAGAGGTATCATTTTGTTTTCTAATTAAAACTAGCTGTATGCCTATTTTCATAACTAATTTGATATCACATATAATAGTTGTAATTGCGAGTTTGACGGTAACGCAATGTTAAAAGTTACTGGTTGCCCATGCGCAATGAGCGCCAAAGGCCCTCATTGCGGCTCTGGAGATTAGCGTCGAAGGCGCTCATCGCAAGGCCCAAAAGTTATGGGTTTGATGCGATTTCAAATGAGCGCCAAAGGTGTTCATCTCGAGGCCCGAAAGTCGCCAGGTCCGCAATGGCTTGGAGCAATAGCGATTTATGATTCAAGGCTTGTGGGCTTGAAAAAAAGTTACAGATTTAACCGCCGCCAAGCCCGCAAAGGTTTTCCAAGGTGTGAGAGGGGGGCCAAAGATACAAAGGAGAGGGAGAGGGTGGGAAAGAGACACAGGGGAGGGAGATAAGGGGGGGAAACACAGGGCAGGGAGAGGGGGGCAAAGAGACCCCGGAGGGAGTGGGGGGAAAGAGACACAGAGATGTTACGGGCTTACACATGTGTGCAGCACATGTTGCAGCCAGCAATGAGCAGCAAAGCCACTCATTGCGAGGCCCGGGATGAAAAGCGCCAAAAGCGTTCATCGCAAGACACGTCAAGTAGAGGGGGGAGAGGCTCGGTATGAGCGCCAAAGGCGCTCATCGCGAGGCCCGCACATTAGAGGGGGGAGAGCCTCACATTATGTGGCAAACAGCATTGCCATGCTTCAAATTATATATATATCAATCTCGATTGCTACCTTGTAGTGGTGAAGGGGCTTGTGCACCTTAATAAAGCTGTGAGCTATACCATGTAGGGGTGATGGGCTGGCCATAACAGAGAGGTCAGACAAAACGTGGTCCACTGGAGAAGGACCTGTCAAATCACACGACAAGAGCATGTTGTGTGGTCAATAGGGTCAAGGAGAGTCCGACACAACTAAATAAATAAACAAAACAAAACAAAAAAAATAAATATATATATATATATATATATATATATATATATATATATATATATATATATATATATATATATATATATATATACATATATAGAGAAAGGAAAATATTTATTTATAATACATAGTATCATTTTATATATATATATATATATATATATATCATATATATAGTTGTTGTAATTGCGAGTTTGTGTGTCACAATCTCAAAGTTGCGGGCTTGCGCATGCAGGAAGCGCATGCCATTCGCCTTCAATGAGCAGCGAAGCCTCATTGTGGGGCTCGTAAGGTAGAGGAGGGAGAGGCCCGCGATGAGCAACTTTGGCAAGTTGTGGGTTTGACAAGGCCTGCAATGAGCGGCAATTTAGATGGGGGGGAGAGGCTTGCAATGATAGGCCCAGGGACAGGCGAGGGCCGCAATGGGCGCAGGGGGAGAGGCAGGGAGTCTGTAGGTTACAAACTAATTTGCTATTCAATTGGCGTCTTTTTGCGGGCTACGATCGGCTTCCGAGCCTGGCCGACAAATCAATTTCCCCAAATGTTTTCACACCCGTAATCGACAAATGAGAAAGGGGGAGAGGGGAGCAGGGGATACAGGGATACAGGGGAGGGAGAGGGGGGGGAGACACAGGGAAGGGAGAGGGGTGAATGGGACACAGGGGAGTGAGAGGGGGGAAAGAGACAAAGGGGAGGAAGAGAGGGGGAAAGAGACACAGGAAAGGGAGAGGAGGGGCAAAGAGACACGAGAGGGAGTGCGGGGAAAGAGACACAGGGGCGAGAGATGGGGGAGGGGGGTAAAAGAGACACAGGAGGGAGAGGGGGGATAGTGACACACGGGTGAGAGTGGGGGGAAAGAGACATGAGAGGGAGCGCAGGAAAAGAGACACGGGAGGGAGTGGTGGGAAAGAGACACAGGAGGGAGAGGAGGGATAGAGACACAGGGGTGAGAGAGGGGGGAAAGAGACACGGGAGGCAGAGCGGGGTAAAGAGACGAGGGAGAGGAAAGAGACACAGGGGAGGGAGAGAAAATGTAAATATTATTCCTTCATTTGTGATGGGAAGCCCTCAATGGGCGCCAAGGGCTCTCATTACAAGGCCTGCAATGGGTCTGAAGGCGCTCATTGCAAGGCTCGCAGAGAGGAGATAGCAGGATAGAAGAGGGAGGGAGACGACACAGATGGAGGGAAGGAGAGAGAGAGTGAAAAGCTGTGTGTAGCGAGGCTCGCATTGTGTGGCAAACAACAGCATTGCGAGGCTTGAAAATGTTATGCCGTCACTTTTGACGGGCAAGTTGCTAGTATATATATATATATATATATATATATATATATATATATATATATACTAGCGAATTGCCCGTCAAAAAATGACGGCAATGAAATTGTAAGTTTGCTAAGGCTGTTTGGTGTGTAATAATCAAATATATAATACATTAATATAATTAATTAATTAATACAAGCGTGAGCAACGGCGCGTACGCTCACAACTATATATGTGATATATATACCCTTCTGTATCGCTACATTGGTGTGATGAAGGGGCTTGTGTACCTAAATGAAGCTGTGAACTATACCATGTAGGGTCTCCGAAGACAGGCAGGTCATAGCAGTGAGGTCAGCCTATTTGCGGTCCACTGGAGAATGAACTGGCAAACCACTTCAGTATCTCATACCATGAAAACCATATGGATTAGCACAAACAGAAACACAGACAGATGTGCTTTTTATGGGCTTCATAACAAAGGGGGTGAATACATACGCACATGACAATTTTCTGTTTTCTATTTCCCAAAAAATATTTTTTTGTATATATTTTTCTCATTTCACTTCACCAACCAATTGTGTTCTGATCGATTGCATACAATTCAGATTAACAAAACATTGAACTTAAGGCTGTAATGTAACAAAATAGATAAAAAGTCAAAAGGGTGAATACTTTTGCAAGGCGCTGTAGGTTATTTTCTTTGGTATATACAAAAGAGGTACCAGTGGTTAGGACACTGCAACATAATGGGGCCACACAACCATCACAAAATAATTGGTTAACGCAGGAAGAAATCCAAAAGAGGTTGTAAAAAATAAATGTTAATAAAGCTCTAGGTCCTGATAGAATACATCCAAGGGTACTGAGGTAACTGGGTTCTGTAATAGCCAAACCATTATATCTAATTTTTCAAGATTCACTCAACACAGGGTCTCTACCAGATGACTGGAGAAAAGCAGATGTGATACCTATATTTAAGAAGGGAGCCAGAGCAAATCTGGGGAAAATAGACCTGTAAGCCTCACTTCTGTAGTGGGAAAGCTAAGTTAATAAGGGATGATACACAATAATATGTCTATTCAAACAGGATTATAAGTAGGAGCCAACATGGATGTATGATGGATAGGTAATTAGTTTCTATGAGGAGGTTAGTAGGAACTTGTATCAAGGCAACTCAGTGGATGTAGTCTTTTTAGATTTTGATACAGTGCCACATGGGAGACTATTGTGCAAACTAAGGGATGTATGATGTCATGCCCATGGCCTGACTGGACTGTTTTACCCTATGGATTGGTCGTGACTGGCAAGAAGTTACCCTGTTTTTATTACTATGGTTATGTAATTCTTAGTCCTTATGGTTAAAATATGATTACACTGTTATACTGTATGCATCTTGATTTATGCTCTGCATAACATTAGCTATTCTGCAGGCTATTGCATCAGCCAACACCCAAGACAGTAGTCTAATAGATAATCCTTTTACAGGGTTTCCCAGAAATCAGGAGCAGCCTATTATGTACAGTGTTGTTATCTGGTGAAGATTACTCTACCCCGGCCTCACAGGGGCCTTGAGCAGAGAAGCAGATAGTCTGAGTAATTAGAACAGGTACAGGGTTTTCCCAGTAAACAAAGGGCTGCATATTATTTAGGAATGGGGCTTACTGATTGGCCAGCCTGTGTGCCAGAAACTTGTATAAAATGTGCCGAATAATAAAGGTATACAGTGTTATCTGAACTTACATAGGCAAGGTGTAAGTGTCTTGCTGTGCATTAATCCTAATTCTAAGGGATTATATTGTGTACCTGATATCCTGAGGCCATCTTCTATACCAGAGGTAGTAAGAACTATACAGTCCTGCTGGGGTAGGCTTGAACTAGGTTCTTGTCAAGCCACATTGAATAAGCAGGTTGTGACATAGGAATTGCAGTAAATGTATGCACATGGGTTGAGAGCTGGCTAAAAGACAGGAAGCAAAGGTTTGTTGAAATGGAACATACTCAGATTGGACTAATGTTGTAAGTGGGGTTCCTCAGGGCTCAGTATTAGGTCCTCTCCTTTTCAACATATTTAATAATGACTTAGAAGTAGGACTGGAAATTATTGTCTTCATTTTTGCTGATGACACAAAGTTGTGCAATGTAATTAAATCAGAAAATGATGCACTTTCCCTCCAAAGGGATTTAGAGAAATGGGCAACTAATTGGCAGATGAGATTTAATATGAATAAATGTAAAGTTATGCATCTGGGAAGGAAAAATAGCCATGCAATTTATAAACTTAATGAAACAAATCTAGGGGTATCAGATATTAAAAGGGATTTGGGAGTGCTTGTGGAAGGAAAAGGAGGAAAAGTCGAGAGAGTAGAAGATGTTAAAGTGTTTAATCTTTGATGAAGAGAATGCTTGTATGCCTGGAAATATATAGACAATAACAAGTACTTTATAAGGTGATTACTATAAAAATGCATGACCTAAGCAAGGCCATTTGGTATGTGCATATAAGAATTTATACCCCATCATCCATTAAATATAAAAATTAGACACAGACCACTTCTTGGGAGATAACTGGCCACAGCGTTTATTGGTAAACACAACATGACGTAATAACCATGACGATAAATAAATAAACATAATCCCCGAGGGGAGGAGCCTGGACAGAGACAGTATATCCTACGCCCTGAAGCCTCATCCAGGGCCTACCGTCTTGGAACATCCGTACCACCGTAGGGTAGGATGTCCCCCATTTTACCACTGTCCCGGCGACTCTCCTCATCACCCGCCGCTGTGACAACATAAACAAACTTTTGATACCATATAATATATACATAAATGATACATCCACAACAACGAGTACTTCAGACAATAAACAAAATAATCCACAACTTGCTATTATTCATCCGTATCTTTTTTTAAATTTTTTACAGTACTACATATACATCACGTTAACAACAATACTCTAGGGATGGGTGGGTGGGCATCTGCTCCCATGGCTAGCTGGGGGCAAACTGGAAATTGGTTCCAAACGCCTACAATGGCTCCACCTCCCCCAGCTAGCCACCTCCTGCCCCTACCCGGTCCTGCCAGGTCAAGTGGTCCCTCCCTCCAACCCCAGGCAAGCCTGAGGTGGCCTTCATGACCTAAGCAAGGCCCATTTGGTATGTGCATATAAGAATTTATACCCCATCACCCATTGAGTATAAAAAGTAGACAAAGACCACTTCTTGCGAGATAACTGGCCACAGCGTTTATTGGTAAACACAGCATGACGTAATAACCATGACGATAAATAAATAAACATAACCCAGATGGGAGGAGCCTGGACAGACAGTACATCCTGCGCCCTGAAGCCTCATCCAGGGCCTACTGTGTTGGAACATCCGTACCACCGTAGGGTAGGATCTCTCCCATTTTACCACTGTCCCACCACGGAGAAGACCACCTAATACCTTTTGCGGATTCGACTCCCCACACCAAAAACTCCATAGCCAGCCACACACCCTCCTAAAACAGCACTCAGAGCTCCATATCTGCTACTGATCCATCTGCACCGGGGCCACGCCCAGCTCTGGGCTAAGACCGACAACCGAGGCAACTCGCCTACATGGTCTGATTTAGTAATAGCCCATGATATTACCACTTGCTACCTTCCAATTCTCAAAACCACATTCTCCAAAAGCCTGTAGGGCTGTTACGGTGGCTGCTTCTGCACCAAGCGAGTGGGCATCAAGTTCCAATGTGGAATATGCCCAAACGCTGCTGGCAATCTCCAACGTTGTAGAATCACTCATAGAGAACCAATATTATTTCAACAAGGAAAGGTGCAACCAACCACGCAATTTGGATCAAGAGAGACTTAATCTATAAATGAGGGAGGGGCAATCAGTGTGCCCGTTACACTGTACTACCTCCCTACTCCGCCTGCTTAACTTGGACCGTCGCAGCCAAATGGTCTCATGATCACCCTGGATCGCCAGACCAGCAACCTGAGGTCAACATACCTTGTCTGTTTACAACCAACCTTTTGCTAATAAACAACCAGAGGGAAAGAGATGGCCTTACAGAACCGCAAGGCTTCAGACTTGTCACAGGCCTCTTTCCAGAACCGCAGTATCCAGCCACATGGTCATATGATCACCCTTTGGAACCTAAGACCAGACACCTGAGGTTGCCCCACCTTGCCTATATACCAACCAACCTCTCGCTACCAGCAAACCAGAGGGAAGGAGAGATGGTTGCACAGCCCGCAAGGCTTCGCACTTATCACAGACCTCCTTCCCAAACAGTGGTATCTTCGGCCCTTGGGAAAAGGCTACCAGTCACCTGCCGTCCCTTTGCCATACCTCCTGTTCACCTTTACCACTTGCTCTCTCCATCACCTCGTCAGGACCCATTAACCCGGCTTGATTACCGATGTGCCTGCTAATTGACGCCCCACCTTCCTCTGCACCTAGGGGTAACCAGAAAACCCCAACCCTACCAATGCCCCAATCGCGTACCCAGTGCACAAACTGTCCATCCTCCCACTCCGGCCAGCAGTCTGAGCCTCGCACATGAGAAGGAACAGTCATCCATCCTGTCTTGAGACCTGATACCTTCATAACACTATATGTTCCCTTATCTGTACTGAGGACAGGGTTTCCGATAACATAGTCCTGAACAGGCAACTACATACTGAGATTAACAGCCTGCACCACCACCGTATTCTCTGTACAGTCGATTTACTACCCTTTGATCCACTGCCAACAAGCCGTGCATAACTCTAGAAGGATCTACAAATCCAAGCACCATACAACACTAGACACCATCCCCATCGCTTATGATACCACCCTGAATGATCAAAGAGTGATACAAATGCAGGGGATGAAAGGAGTGACAGCCTTTGTTGCAGATACACCAAAACACATTCATAATAACCCATATACACTCCTCAGTACGCACGTTGCCGATTACGGCACAAAGGAGTTAATAATATCATGGAACTCACATGGACAAGAAAATATTATCCTCTGCTTTATGACTATATCATATTACAGGATACTAAACGATAGTGTCCCACCAGCAAAACCCCTAAGACTTTTACATAATCAGAGACAAAAACCCGACAATCCCTTATACATAGCTCCGTCACTATCCAAAAACCATGTGACAGACCCACTGAGTACGCACACAGCCACCATCTTAATGGTCCTATCATGGTTTACGAGCTTGTGTCTCACGGCATAAAATACGCTAGTTCTAACTGGACAGACCAGGAGCCCGACGCAGGTCCCACAATGCCAGATTTGAATAACACTAGGGCATAGCACCAACCTGGGCAAGCACTTGCTGACTGCTCCAATTACCAGTCAAAAGAATGTATAATAGCTGCCTATGAACATTTGAGTGTCATTCCGTCGTGTCCAAAAACAAAACCCTACGTAACCCATAGACGTGTTGCCCTGGGGATTCCTGCCCGATGTACCAGAGTTGGTTGCCTGCCATCCTTTCCTAATTCACCCACTGAGAGACAACTCTTTGGCTCACTTGTGTCCATTTCCAGGGATAAATATCATGTTGTGTATCCCCTCCAAAGAGTGACCCCGTACCGAAATACCAGGCAATCCTACCCTGGCATGAAAAACAGCAAACCCCAGCTCAGAACCTATGCTTTCTTACCCTATACTCCCCTATCGGTCCAGAGCCTGGTGTCTTCGAACAAAATAGACCCAAGTGGAACAATGCATAACTGAAGGTAAATTGCAGCCAAATTATCAAAAACCAACGATAAACAGCTCCCCTAAGCATCTGACACCCAGCAGCGCATCACTCTAAGAGGACCACTGATGCCTCCCCACAGTGGGGAAAAGAAAAACCCCGGCAGGTTATATGGCCTTCCGAATAATAACACCACCCAAGAGGGGATATCCCTCAACTCGACCCTCATAGCGGGGAAAAGTGGACCCTCCAACCTAAACCACAACTGTATTTGCATGAATGCTACAACAGGTTCCCCCCATATTGGATGAGAATACACCGATGATCAATAGATCCTTGAGCCCTAATCCAGCCGACATACCAAGCTGACCCCCCAGACGTACTTAAATTACCCCGCGAGACAGGGGGAATTATGTCCGCTATAACTAACACCAGATGTACTGCCTTGAACATTAACTTAGGAGAAAACCGATAACAAGCTGCGACCGTCCACAGAAACATAACTATTATAAACCTATCTAGCAGGCCCATGACAAATACCTATATATGAATACCACCCGCACCACACTGACGGCCTAGCGCCCCACTGCCCCAGCTGCATAACACCGAGCTTTAAGTATCCCCTGATAGGCATGCCTCACCTAGACCCATATACCAGAGTCTGTTATGACAGCACCAATAACGGTCGTTAGGTCAATAAGCCTGATTAGTAAGCCATGGTACTAAAACTGAACCTAGGCTAGCTTAAACTAGGAGAACACCATAGAGCTTAATTGGCCCTATAACTCCTAAGGCTTCTCTGCCCCCTTAGTACCACCTCTGGTAACCTGATATAGGCTTATGGCCCATGTGCCAGGCAGCTCCATAATGGCGGTAAACCGACCTTGCTTAAAGCCAGCAACTAGAAGCACCGTATCTGATGCTGTTGTAGCGTAAAATCCCAAAACCTGCAATAGGAGAAACCAAATGTTACCTAGAGGGTTAAAATCCTATCCGTAACCCGAAATGCAGTTACGAACACATTATTGAACATATCATGAAAAGAAATAGATGTTAGGTAACACATACATGGCAGCACACCGTCAATAAGCACATGCAAACTCCTGTATAGCGCTACGGAATATGATGACGCGTTACAAGTAAAGGATAATAATAATAATAATATGCAATAGCCATATTGCAGATGGTCACCGTGGTACACGGATACCAATGAATAAGATAACATATATATATAACCGAACTCCCAGAGGCCAAGCATATCAACCTAACTGGTGCCATCACACAGTGATACTATGTACTGCTTACCTACACAGCGGCTCCCCTTGACAGCATAGAGGTAACTGCTGCATGCGAGAGCAGTAAGGGGCCGGATAACCTAACTTGTCCTCAACAAATATGTTTAGCTGATGTCTAAAACAAAGAACACAAAATGGCACTGCTACATTAAATCATTTATTTTTGCACACACTGTCCCCAATATCCCCATTACAATTTTTCACTATTTAGTGATAATAATAAAATCCAAGAAAAACATAGGCACATAAGCTGGCTAAATAGCTCATAAACATAATTGACTGCCCAATGCAGGGGTTGAACCAGCAGCTCCAGAGATCAGTCTGGAGAATTTACCCACATAGCCACAACAGCTCTGAACCATATGCTCACAATATAGCATTCTTAAGTGCAGCTTTTTTTTAATGAACAGAGTCAGCCAGGCACCTGCACATCAGAGTATACACACAGCGGAAATCATTCACTTTAGTCAGTTCTAGGTACACACCGTGGAAATCAGTCACTTTGTTCCTAACTAGCTCTGCATGACTATACATAGAGAAAGGGGGGAAAGACCAGCTCCATCACAACACTGGCCGTGCTACCCCCGCCCAGCCAAAACCCTGGCATACCGTGGCGAGGAAAAGCCCTCCTAGCGGGGCAAGGGGGGGGGGCATTGAGGAGAGCGCTATCCATACTGACCCCCGCAGCCCCCCACGTTAACCCCCTGCAGCAGGGGTCCCCGATTGTGACCCTGCGGCCTTAATTAACCCTATAACTCATGGTGGTCAATACAGACCCCCATAAGGCCTTAATCAACCCTTTCACTCATGGTGGTCAATACAGACCCCCATAAGCACTTAATTAACCCCGTCACTCATGAAGGTCGATACAGACCCCCATAAGGCCTTAATTAACCCTATAACTCATGGTGGTCAATACAGACCCCAATAAGCACTTAATTAACCCGTCACTCATGAAGGTCAATACAGACCCCCATAAGGCCTTAATTAACCCTATAACTCATGGTGGTCAATACAGACCCCCATAAGGCATTAATTAACCCTATAACTCATAGTGGTCAAAACAGACCCCCATAAGCACTTAATTAACCCTATAACTCATGGTGGTCAATACAGACCCCATAAGCACTTAATTAACCCCGTCACTCATGAAGGTCAATACAGAGCCCCATAAGGCCTTAATTAACCCCGTCACTCATGGTGGTCAATACAGACCCCCATAAGGCATTAATTAAGCCTATAACTCATGGTGGTCAATACAGACCCCCATAAGGCCTTAATTAACCCTATAACTCATGGTGGTCAATACAGACCCCCATAAGGCCTTAATTAACCCTGTCACTCATGAAGGTCAATACAGACCCCCATATGGCCTTAATTAACCCTATAACTCATGGTGGTCAATACAGACCCCCATAAGCACTTAATTAACCCCGTCACTCATGAAGGTCAATACAGACCCCCATAAGGCCTTAATTAACCCCACCACTCATGGTGGTCAATACAGACCCCCATAAGCACTTAATTAACCCTATATCATGGTGGTCAATCCAGACCCCATAAGGCCTTAATTAACCCTATAACTCATGGTGGTCAATATAGACCCCCATAAGCACTTAATTAACCCTATAACTCATGGTGGTCAATACAGACCCCCATAAGCACTTAATTAACCCCGTCACTCATGAAGGTCAATACAGACCCCCATAAGGCCTTAATTAACCCCGTCACTCATGGTGGTCAATACAGACCCCCATAAGGCCTTAATTAACCCGTCACTCCTGGTGGTCAATACAGACCCCCATAAGGCCTTAATTAACCCTATAACTCATGGTGGTCAATACAGACCCCCATAAGCCTCTATTTAACCCCATCAGTCCCATAAGGGTATATTATGACCATTATGGGCCTGTTACAACCCAACATTAACCATATAAGTGCCATGACGGTCCTCAAGGACCATCATGACACTAACTACAAACACTACACTATAACCCCCAATAAACCATTTAATCTAAACTAACCCCCCTCTTCACTAATCTATTAACACTTACACTACCTACCTACACTACCTACCCCCTAATAAACCTCCCCACCACTCTAATTACAAAAAATAAAAAAACCTACCTTACAAAAAAAACTACAGTACAGAAAAAAAAACCTACAGTACAGAAAAAAAAACTACAGTACAGAAAAAAAAATACATTACAACCCCCCCCCCCCCCGCACTACAGAAAATAAAAAATTTACACACCTGAAAAGGAAAGACAGATATACACAATACAATACATACATACATATAATACATTACATACATTACATATATTACATACAATACATTATACAATACAACACAGGGGAGAGGGGGGGAGAGACTAATGGGAGGGAGTGGTGAGGAGACACCGGGGAGAGAAAAGGGGGTAAAGACACAGAGGAGGGGGGGGAAGAAACACAGGGGAAGGGAGAGGGGGTAGAGACACAGGGGAGAGGGGGTAGAGACACAGGGGAGAAGGGGGAAGAGACACAGATGAGGGGGGAGAGACACAAGGGAGAGGGAAGGGGGAAAGACACAGGGGAGGGGGGAAAGAAACACGGGAAGGGAGAGGGGGTAGAGACACAGGGGAGGGGGGAGTGACACAGGGAAGAGGGAAGGGGGAAAAGACACAGGAGAGGGGGGAAAGAAACACTGGGGAAGGGAGAGGGGGTAGAGACACAGGCAAGGGTGGGAGAGACACAGGGGAGAGGGGGGGAGAGAGACACATGGGAGGGAGTGGGGGGGAGACACAGGGGAGAGGGGGGGAGAGAGACACATGGGAGGGAGTGGAGGGGGAGACACAGGGGAGGTCTTCTGCTTTATTATTATTATTATTATTATCACTATATAATGTGTAGATGTACCGGCTGGGCATGCTCTTGTGCATTATTATTATTATTATTATTATTATTATTATTATTATTATTATTACTATATAATGTGTAGATATACCGGCTGGGCATGCTCTTCTATATTATTATTATTATTATTATTATTATTATTATTATTATTACTACTTAATAATGTGTAGATGTACCGGCTGGGCATGCTCTTGAGCATTATTATTATTATTGTTATTATTATTATTATTAGTAGTATATAATGTGTAGATGTACCGTCTGGGCATGCTCTTCTACATTATTATTATTATTACTATATAATGTGTAGATGTACCGGCTGGGCATGCTCTTGTGTATTATTATTATTATTATTATTATTATTACTATATAATGTGTAGATGTACTGGCTGGGCATGCTCTTGTGCATTATTATTATTATTAGTAGTAGTATTTTACTACTAATAATAATAATAATGCACAAGAGCATGCCCAGCTGGTACATCTACACACTATATTATAATAATAATAATAATAATAATAATAATAATAATAATAATGCATGCCCAGCTGGTACATCTACACATTAAATAGTAGTAATAATAATAATAATAATAATGCACAAGAGTCCTTCAGCACTGCACTGGACACTGAATAAACTTGCCTAGCTATGGTTTTCCCTATTGATGCAGTATCATTCAAACTGTCCCTCCTCTCAGTAAGACTGCAAGTTACTTATGATTCCAAAATGGCTGCTGTCCATGAGGTGAAAGGGTGTGGAAGGGAGTGTATGCTGCTGATTGGCTGGAATGTGTCTGCTGACTGTGACATGCAGGGTCAAAGTTTGCTCAATGATAAAGTATTGGGGGGGGGTCGAATCTCGCATATGTTCGCAGTTCGCCACGAACGCGAACATGCTATGTTCGCCGAAAAAAGTCCGCCGCCGAACTATTCGCGACATCTCTAATCAAATTCATTAAAGCAACTGTTCTAGTCCATGTGGCTTCCATAATATTCATTAACCCATTAAGTCCCAGGACCCATTTCACCCCAAAAAAACTTTACAAAAAAAGTTAAATGCGTATTTGGAAGTACAGTATTGCGTGTTTAATAGCTGTTAAAGCTCTAATAATTGATTGAAAAAGCCCTTGCGAGTCCTATTTAGTACTCATAATATTTTTGACAGAAACGTGACACTTTTTTTCAGTTGCAGGTTAGACTTTATTTGCGAGCTAGAGCTACGGGTCTAATAGATTATCTGTTATTTAGAGCTATTAATATTTAAGCTGTGCTTAAATCAATGGAGTTCTAAGGCCGGTTTTGAGTCTTTGGCTGGCCCGTAGTAATTGTTGATGGGGAACTTGTGATCGGATTGCGAGTAGCTAATAGAATGGGCAGCAATTTTCATAGTGGTTTTTAAGTGTATGTAACTATGAGAATTGGAAAATAGAATATGGACCAGAGTCTGTTAAAATTAAGATTTTCAATTATAATGCTTTTATGCCCATAATTTATTGAGTTGATAACCTTATTAGCTTGATGCATACTTCACAAACATATAAAGTTTTTGCTAATCTACAGTGATCCTTTCAGGGACATGAGATAAAAACTTTTGTACTATTAAAATTTGTTAGACCAACACAATTCCTTTGGCTATTCCTAAATACAGGTTGACAGTGTGTTTTTTTTTTTCTCATATCCATTATGTAAGCCCTAAAAATGCATCGACTGTGCTGATGCTCTTTTTTTGATGCAATAGAAAATAAATATTATATATATATATATATATATATATATATATATATATACATTCTAGGATATGCTACACATTGTCCTAGTCTGCCTGTCATCATTGGCCCCCACGCTAATTGAATGGTGCAATTTGCGGTATACCCATAAATCGCCCCCCCCCCAACGTTTATGTTAATCTTTTCACTAGAATTTTTAGGGCACTCAGCCCACATCCATGACTCAAACCTTGTCCGCAAGAGATTTCAGAGTAGAAAGTACCCAAATCAAGTTTTATGGATGAAACTCTAGGGACCGACAGAAAATAAGAACGCCATGATTATTATAATGATTGAGAACAAGTGCCGTAACTGAGGCAAGGAACCATTATATTTATATATATTAATGTATTATTTTGTTATTTATTTACAGTATATTTTTTTTAATGTAATATATGAAACAATTTGCATTTGTATTTATATTTAAATGTAAATAAAAGAAAGTGTTGAAATGCTGTTTGCCACACAATGTGAGTGTACTGTGTGCCTCAACTATATAGACCCCTCTAACACACTAATGAACGCATGTAATAACAGTATAAGTGCCATGAGGATCATCCAGGACCCTCATGACCCAAAGTGTAAGCACTACACCATTTTAACCCCTCATAAGCCTCTATTTAATCCCATCAGTCCCATAAGGGTATATTATGACCATTATGGGCCTGTTACAACCCAACATTAACCACATAAGTGCCACGACAGTCCTCAAGGACCATCATGACACTAAGTATAAACACTACACTGCACTATACCCCCCAATAAAACATTAAATATCCACTAAACACCCTCTACACTAACCTTTTAACACGTACACTACCTACCTACCCCCTAATAACCCCCACCACTCTAATTACAGAAATCCAAAAAACTAAAGTCATCAAAATTCCAAAATCTACATTACATAAAATTAAAAAACCTAAAATCACCAAAAATAAAAATTGTACATTACAGAAAAAAAAAACTGTCACAAAAAATGAAAAAAGGAACATTACAGAAAATAAAAAAATTACAACCCCCGCCCCCCTCTACAGAAAAAAAAAATTAGACACCTGAAAAGGAAATACATATAATGCATACAATACAATACATACAATATAATACAATACAATTACGTAGAATATAATACAATACATCCCTATCTAATATACATCCCCCATATCTAATATACATACCCCATATCTAATATTCATCCCCCTATCTAATATACAATACTATCTAACTAATATACATCCCCCTATCTATCTAATACACAATAAATACTATCTACATACTATACATCCCCCTATCTATCTAATATGCAGTACATGCTATCTCTATATAGCAACCCTAATTCTAAGCTCCAATAAAATAATTAAGACCACTTACCTTTGAGATGTTTCTTCAGATCACCAACCTAGGGAAAAAAAAAGATTAAAAAAATTAATACAACACGTTTACATAAAATAAATAAACATTCTAAACATTCTAAATATTATACTCACCTTTCCAGCATGTCCTGTCCCAGCATGTAACGTCCTCCATCTTTGGTTCTCCGGCGCGGCCCCTGTTAAAAAAAAACATTACATTAGCACACATACATAAACATAAAACCAAGTAAAATTAACACAATCTACATTGTACTTACCTCCCCGCGATGTCTCCGGCCTCCTCGTGTTCTGCCCCGGATGGGCCCTGGAAGCATCCGCGCTGTTTAAAAAAAACAAAAACAAAAACACACATCCTGGCTGATGTCCCAGACGCTAATGAGCTTCCTACGGAGTGTTCCAGAATAAAATTGGCAATGGCGGCTTCTGATTGGCTGAAAACGCTGTCTATCAAATTCAGCCAATAAGAAGACGCCAATTGTGAACCACTGAGAAAGGGATACACCCCAAAATCCCACTCTGATTGGATAACACACCTGTCAATCTTTATTTGAACCAATCCGAAAGCTTTATTGCCATCAGCGAATCACAATGGGATACACCCCCACGTACTGATTGGTGAAGACATCTGCGCCTTCCCATTGGCTGTAATACTGATTGACATTGACAATAGCCAATGAGAAGGCGCAAATGCCTTCACCAATCAGTACATGGGGGTGTATTCTATTGTTATTGGCTTTGTCAGTGCAACCAATCAGAATGCGCAGATGCCTCCAGCCAATCACCCTGTGGGGGTGTATTCCATTGTGATTGGCTGAAGGCATCTGCGCCTTGTGATTGGTTTGAATAAAGATTGACAGGTGCATGATCCAATCAGAGTGGGATTTTAGGGTGTATCCCTTTCTGATTGGCTCACACATTGGCACCTCCTGATTGGGTGAATATGATAGACAGCGATTTCAACCAATCAGAAGACATCATTGACTATTTTCTTCCGGAAAAGTCTCTGGGAGCCTCATTAGCGTCGGGGTTGTCCGTAAGTGCGGATATAAGTATTTTTTTTTTTTTACAGGTCGTGGCAGAAGAGGAGGCGGAGGAGGCCGGAGACATCGCGGGGAGCTAAGTACAATATAGATTATGTTTTTTTAGTTTTTCTGTTTATGTATTAATGTTATGTTTTTTTTAACAGCTGCCGCAATGGAGAAGAAGAAAAGAATAAGGACGGGACATGCCAGAAAGGTGAGTATAATAATTAGAATGTTTAGAATGTTTATTTATGTACTGTAAACGTGCACTAATTTTTTTTCCCCTAGGTGCCTGAATTGACATCTGCAAAGGTAAGTGATCTTAACTATTTTATTTTAGCTTAGAATTAAATTATTTTATATATAGATAGCATTTATTGTATGTTAGCTAGGGGTATGTGTTTTATATAGATAGCATAGCATGTATTGTATATTAGATTGTGTTATTTATTTATATAGATTGGGGGATGTATATTATATAGATAGGATGTATATTAGATTATGGTATTTATTTAGATAGATTGGGGGATGTATATTATATAGATAGGATGTATATTAGATTATGGTATTTATTTAGATAGATTGGGGGATGTATATTAGATAGATAGGATGTATATTAGATTATGGTATTTATTTAGATCGATTGGGGGATGTAAATTAGATAGATAGAATGTATTGTATATTAGATAGGGGTGTATTGTATTGTATTTAATTGTATTATATTGTATTGTATGTATTGTCTTGTATGTATTATATTGTATGTATTGTATTGTATGTATTATATGTATTTCCTTTTCAGGTGTGTAATTTTTTTTTTCTATAGTAAGGGGGGGGGGGTTGTAATGTGTTTTTTTATTTTCTGTAATGTTCCTT
Source organism: Discoglossus pictus (assembly GCA_027410445.1). Taxonomy (NCBI): domain Eukaryota; kingdom Metazoa; phylum Chordata; class Amphibia; order Anura; family Alytidae; genus Discoglossus; species Discoglossus pictus. The sequence continues at coordinate 9,401 of JAPZIH010000666.1, read as the reverse complement.
TTTTTCTTTTTGTGACTTAGGTTTTTTATTTTCTGTAATGTAGATTTTTTATTTTTTGTGACTTAGGTTTTTTATTTTATGTAATGTATATTTTTAATTTGTTTTGACTTTAGGCTTTTTTATTTTATGTAATTAGAGTGGTGGGGGTTATTAGGGGATAGGTAGGTAGGTAGTGTAGGTGTTACTAGGTTAGTGTAGAGGGTGTTTAGTTGATATTTAATGTTTTATTGGGGGGGTATAGTGCAGTGTAGTGTTTACACTTAGTGTCATGATGGTCCTTAAGGACCATCATAGCACTTATGTGGTTAATGTTGGGTTGTAACAGGCCCATAACGGTCTTAATATACCCTTATGGGACTGATGGGGTTAAATAGAGGCTTATAAGGGTCTGTATGGACCCCCATGAGGGACAGGGGTAATTAGCGGTTTATGGGGGTCTGTATTGACCCCCATGAGTAAGTGGGTTAATTAGGGGTTTATGGGGGGCTGTATTGACCCTCATGAGTGATGGGGTTAATTAAGGGTTTTTGGGGGTCTGTATTGACCCCTATGAATGAGGGGGTTAATTAAGGGCTTATGGGGGGCTGTATTGACCCTCATGAGTGACGGGGTTAATTAAGGGTTTATGGAGGTCTGTATTGACCCCCATGACGGAGGGGGTTAATTAAGTGCTTATGGAGGTCTGTATTGACCCCAATGAGTGATAGTGTTAACGAAGGGCTTATAAGGGTCTATATTGACCCTCATGAGTGACAGAGTTAATGAAGGGCTTATGGGGGTCTGTATTGAACCCCATGACTGACAGGGTTAATGAAGGGCTTATGGGGGTCTATATTGACTGACCTGAGTGCAGGGGTTAATGAAGTGCTTATGGGGGTTTGTATTGACCCCCATGAGTGACACAGTTAATGAAGTGCTTATGGGGGTCTGTATTGACCCCCATGAGTGACATTGTTAATGAAGGGCTTATGGGGGTCAGTATTGACCCCCATGAGTGACAGGGTTAATGAAGGGCTTATGGGGGTCTATATTGACCCCTATGAGTGACAGGGTTAATGCAGGGCTTATGGGGGTCTGTATTGACCCCCATGAGTGACAGGGTTGAAGAAGTGTTTATGGGGGCCTGTATTGACCCCCATGAGTGACAGGGTTAATTAAGGGCTTATGGGGGTCTATATTGACCCCCATGAATGAAAGGGTTAATTAGGGGTTTATGGGGGTCTATATTGACCCCCATGAGTGACAGAGATAATGAAGGGCTTATGGGAGTCTATATTGACCCCTATGAGTGAAAGGGTAAATGAAGGGCTTATGGGGGTCTGTATTGACCCCCATGAGTGACAGGGTTAATGAAGTGCTTATGGGGGTCTGTATTGACCCCCATGACTGACAGGGTTAATGAAGTGCTTATGGGGGCCTCTATTGACCCCCATGAGTGACAGGGTTAATGAAGGGCTTATGGGGGTCTATATTGACCCCCATGAATGACAGGGTTAATTAGAGGTTTATGGGGGTCGATATTGACCCCCATGAGTGTCAGGATTAATGAAGGGCTTATGGGGGTCTATATTGACCCCTATGAGTGACAGGGATAATGCAGGGCTTATGGGGGTCTGTATTGACCCCATGAGTGACAGGGTTAATGAAGTGCTTATGGGGGCCTGTATTGACCCCAATGAGTGACAGGGTTAATTAAGGGCTTATGGGGGTCTATATTGACCCCCATGAATGAAAGGGTTAATTAGGGGTTTATGGGGGTCTATATTGACCCCCATGAGTGACAGGGATAATGAAGGGCTTATGGGGGTGTATATTGACCCCTATGAGTGAAAGGGTTAATGAAGGGCTTATGGGGGTCTGTATTGACCCCCATGAGTGACAGGGTAATGAAGTGCTTATGGGGGTCTGTATTGACCCCCATAAGTGACAGGGTTAATTAAGTGCTTATGGGGGCCTGTATTGACCCCAATGAGTGACAGGGTTAATGAAGGGCTTATGGGGGTCTATATTGACCCCCATGAATGACAGGGTTAATTAGAGGTTTATGGGGGTCGATATTGACCCCCATGAGTGTCAGGGTTAATGAAGGGCTTATGGGGGTCTATATTGACCCCTATGCGTGACAGGGTTAATGAAGGGCTTGTGGGGGTCTGTATTGACCCCCATGGGTGACATTGTTAATGAACTGCTTATGGGGATCTGTATTGATCCCCATGAGTGACAAGGTTAATGAAGTGCTTATGGGAGCCTGTCTTGACCCCCATGAGTGACAGGGTTAATGAAGGGCTTATGTGGGTCTATATTGACCACCATGAGTGACAGTGTTAATGAAGGGCTTATGGGGGTCTATATTGACCCCCATGAATGACAGGGTTAATTAGAGGTTTATGGGGGTCGATATTGACCCCCATGAGTGTCAGGGTTAATGAAGGGCTTATGGGGGTCTATATTGACCCCTATGCGTGACAGGGTTAATGAAGGGCTTATGGGGGGTCTGTATTGACCCCCATGAGTTACATTGTTAATGAACTGCTTATGGGGGTCTGTATTGACCCCCATGAGTGACAGGGTTAATGAAGTGCTTATGGGAGCCTGTCTTGACCCCCATGAGTGACAGGGTTAATGAAGGGCTTATGTGGGTCTATATTTACCACCATGAGTGATAACGTTAATAAAGGGCTTATGGGGGTCTATATTAACCCCCATGAATTACAGGGTTGTTAGGGGTTTATTGGGGCCTACATTGACCCCCATGAGTGACAGGGTTAATGAAGGGCTTATGGGGGTCTGTATTGACCCCCATGAGTGACAGGATTAATGAAGGGCTTATGGGGGTCTGTAATGACCCCCATGAATGACAGGGTTAATGAAGTGCTTATGGGGGTCTGTATTGACACCCATGAGTGACAGGGTTAATGAAGGGCTTATAGGGGTCTGTATAGACCCCCATGAGTGACAGGGTTAATGAAGGGCTTATGGGGGTCTATATTGACCCCTATGAGTGAAAGGGTTAATGGAGGGCTTATGGTAGTCTACATTGACCGCCATGAGTGACAGGGTTAATGAAGTGCTTATGGGGGTCTGTATTGACCCCCATGAGTGACAGGGTTAATGACGTGCTTATGGGGGCCTGTATTGACCCCCATAAGTGACAGAGTTAATGAAGGGCTTATGGGGGTCTATATTGACCCCCATGAATGACAGGGTTAATTTGGGGTTTATGGGGGTCGATATTGACCCCCATGAGTGTCAGGGTTAATGAAGGGCTTATGGGGGTCTATATTGACCCCTATGCATGACAGGGTTAATGAAGGGCTTATGGAGGGTCTGTATTGACCCCCATGAGTGACAGGGTTCATGAACGGCTTATGGGGGTCTGTATTGACCCCCATGAGTGACAGGGTTAATGAAGGGCTTATGGGGGTCTATATTGACCCCTATGCATGACAGGGTTAATGAAGGGCTTATGGGAGCCTGTATTGACCCCCATGAGTGACAGGGTTAATAAAGGGCTTATGGGGGTCTGTATTGACCCACATGAGTGACAGGGTTAATGAAGTGCTTATGGGGGTTTATATTGACCCCCATGATTGACAGGGTTAATTAAGGGCTTATGGGGGTCTATATTGACCCCCATGAGTGAGCGGGTTATTGAAGTTCTCATGGGGGTCTGTATTGACCCCCATGAGTGACAGCTTTATTGAACGGCTTATGGGGCCTATATTGACCCCCATAAATGACAGGGTTAATTAGGGGTTTATGGGGGTCTGTATTGACCCCATGAGTGACAGGGTTAATGAAGGGCTTATGGGGGTGTATATTGACCCCCATGAGTGAGAGGGTTAATTAAGTGTTTATGGGGGTCTGTATTGACCCCCATGAGTGACAGGGTTAATGAAGGTTTATGGGGGTCTGTATTGACCCCCATGAGTGACAGGGTTAATGAAGGGCTTATGGGGGTCTGTATTGAACCCCATGAGTGACAGGGTTAATTAGGGTTTTATGGGGGGCTTTATTGACCCCCATGAGTGAGGGGGTTAATTAAGTGCTTATGGGTGTCTGTATTGACCCCCATGAGTGACAGGGTGATAGTGTATATTTGTTTTCTTTTATAACGGGTCCTTTACGATCGCGTGTGATCGGGACCCCCACTGCGATGGTTAATGGGTTGATGCAGGTTTCCGAGCTTATCTCGGATCCCTTGGGGTTAATGCGGGTTTACGAGCTTATCTCAGATCCCTTCTTGGGAAAGGTGTACGTGGCTGGGCTTTGAGCCTCGTTTTCGTTTTTTCTCCGCGGCCATTTTTTCTCTCGCTTAGGGGATTTTCGTGTGTCTGTACTCTGGAATTTGCACTTAAATGGAGGTGTAACTTCACTTTCAGAGGTCCTGGGTGCCCCCCCCTTGCTATGGGTAAGCTTTATACATATATATATATGAGGATAGAATTACTATTTAGTAAAAATATTAAAATTAGAGTACTTAATGGGATTACTAAATAGCCGATTTTGACAGAGACATTCTTTTATTAGTCCCTGTAACCCAGCATCTGAAATCTGCCATAATTAACTTAATATTGCAGTGTAAATAGATACTAGAAGTGGATTATAGATAACAGCAGTGTGAATGTGAAAGACCACATTGCCATTTTTGCAAGAAATACAAAATTTACACAAAAAATGTAATGCTAAATTATCTAGTTTTCAATGTATTGTAATTAGCAAAAAGTGAATCTACTGCCTTATTTTGTTCATTTTATTTTCCCAGCCATAATAATAACCCTCCGTCCTCAGTCAGACTCTTAGCAACCATGGGCCCTATGTAAATCCCCAATATTGCAGTTTACACCATGTCTGAGGCCAAAATAAATCGCACTAGATATGTTAATCACCCCTGCCTAAAACAATGCGAGAGAACTGCTACAACTGACTGCTGCACAACAACACCGAAAAGCATGGCACAATTTCCACTGATTTTTGCACTGCTAAAACATTACAAGTTACTCTGTTAGACATTTACACCAAAACACTATGCTAATCTGATTTTACAGATCACTCACAAATCAGGACAGTGCCGTAACTGCAAAAAGCTGAAGGAGATTTTACCAAAGACTAATCTCAAATGGTTTTAAAACCATTGCTGAGTGTTGCAGCAGTAATTATTGTAATTGTCATTATTTGACACTTAGCAGTTTCTTTATACAATATCAAGGGTAACACACAACCCAGTACTCAAGGGGTTAATACATTTAAGGAAACCACATTGCTTAGGAACAAATGGTCTGATGCATTGTCTATATATAAACACATTTATATATTCTGAAGGTATAAATACAATTGTCACATCTATTTAATTCAAATAATATAAATAATTCAAATATAATATAATATATTTATAAATGTAATGTAGGGGAAAAAAAGCTCCCACAGCAGACCTATGGATATTCAGCGATTACCATTGGGCCCATGTCTCAATTCACTGTAAGATGGAGCAGATATAGCAAATGTTTATGAATAGCTCAAATGTGGATTGTACAGCCCAGCTCACTTCAGCCATTCAGTAACATTTACTATGCCTATGTCACCATAAAGCTCATATTAAGTGACATGCTGAAGAGAAGCTGACCCATGAAAGGTTCACTGGATCTGATTGCACATTGCAATCTATGTATTTTTTTGTGTATATTTTGTATATTTATTGGTTATTTGGTACGGGCACTCACTATTCATTAATTTAGATTATAACTATTATAATTCTGGCAAGTGTGTAACGCTCCATGGGAGAGTACACACTTACCATTGGATCCTAAGTTTGTACGGACGCTGCACACATGCCCAGCTCGCAGCAACAGCCGTGAGCTGCAGGGGGGGGGGGGGGGAGACACAGAGGAGAGGGGGGAGTAAGACACAGGCGAGTGAGGGAGGAAGACACAGGAAAGGGGGAGGAAGACAGGGGGAGGAAGACACAGGAAAGGGGAGAAGGGGAGGAAGACATAGGGGAGAGGGGGAGGAAGAAACAGGGGAGAGGGGAGGAAAAGACACAGGGGAGGGGAGAGGGGGAAGAGACACAGGGGAGGGAAGAGGGGGAGTAAGAGACACAGGGGAGAGGGGGGGAAGAAACACAGTGGAGCGGGAGAAGAGACACCAGGTTGGGGGACAGGGGGAGCGAGACACAGGGTAGGTGGAGGAGTGGTAGAGACACAGGAGAGGGGAGATGGGGCAAAGACACAGGGGAGGGGAGAGGTGGGGAGAAGAGACACAGGGGGGATGGTGAGAAACAGAGCAGAGGGGGGAAAGAGTCATGGGAGGGAAGTGGGGGAGGAAGACACAGGGGAGAGATGAAGGAAGACACAGTAGAGAGGGGAGGAAGACACAGAAGAGGGGGTAAGACACAGGGGAGGGGGGAGATACAGGGGAGGGGGAGAGGGAAGAGAAACAGGGGAAAGGTGGGTGGAAGAGAAACAGGGGAGAGGGGGGAAGAGACACAGGGAAGAGGAGGGGAAGAGACAAAAGGGAGGAGAGAGGGGGGAAAAAGACACAGGGGAGAGGGGGAGGAAGACAAACGGGAGGGGGAGGAAGACACAGGGGAGGGGAGAAGAGACACAGGGGAGAGGAGAGGTGGGGGAAGACACAGGGAAGAGGGGGAGGAAGACAAAGCGGTGGGGGAGGAAGACACAGGGGAGGGGAGAAGAGACACAGGGGAGAGGAGAGGTGGGGGAAGAGACACAGGGGAGGGGGGGAGAGACACACGGGAGGGGAGAGCAGGGAAACACAGGGGAGGGGGGAAGTGACACAGGGGAGTGTGCTGTGTGGAAGAGACACAGGGGAGGGGAGAGGAGACACAGGAGGGAGTGGTGGAAGAGAGGAGGGGAGGGGTGGAAGAGACACACGGGAGGGGAGAAGGGGGAGGAAGACAAAGAGGAAAGCGGGATGAAGACACAGGGAGGGGAAGGGGGGAAGACACAGGGGAGGGTGGGGGAGACACGGGAGGTGAGAGGGGAGAAGAGACAAAGGGGAGAGGTGGGGTAAGAGACACATGGGAGAGGTGGGCTTGAAGAGAAACAGGGGAGAGGGGGAAATAGACATAGGGCATGGGAGGGGGTGGAAGACACAGGGGAGAGGGGGAGGAAGACACAGGGGAGGGAGGAGGAAGGCACAGGCGAGAGGGGAGGAAGAAACAGAGGAGAGGGGGAGGAAGACACAGGGGAGGGGAAGACACAGAGGGGGAGAGGGGGGAGAGAAACAGGAGGGGGAAGACACAGGAGAGGGGAGAGGGGGAAAGACAAAGGGGAGGCAGGGGAAGAGACACAGGGGAGGGGAGAGGTGGAGGGAAAGACACAGGGGAGGGGAGAGGAGACACAGGAGGGAGTGGTGGAAGAGAGAAGGGGAGGGGTGGAAGAGACACAGGGGAGGGGAGAAGGGGGAGGAAGACAAAGGGGAAAGGGGGAGGAAGACACAGGGAGGGGAAGGGGGGAAGACACCTGGGAGGGGAGAGGGGGAAAAGACACAGGAGCGGGGACACACGGGAGGGTGGGGGAGACACGGGTGGGGAGAGGGGAGAAGAGACAAAGGGGAGAGGTGGGGTAAGAGACACATGGGAGAGGTGGGCTTGAAGAGAAACAGGGGAGAGGGGGAAATAGACATAGGGGATGGGAGGGGGTAGAGACACAGGGGATGAGAGAGGGGGAGGAAGACACAGGGGAGGAGAGAGGGGGGTGGAAGACACAGGGGAGAGGGGGAGGAAGACACAGGGGAGGGAGGAGGAAGGCACAGGGGAGAGGGGAGGAAGAAACAGAGGAGAGGGGGAGGAAGACACAGGGGAGGGGAAGACACAGAGGGGGAGAGGGGGGGGGAGAAAGAGGAGGGGGAAGACACAGGGGAGGGGAGAGGGGGGAAAGACAAAGGGGAGGCAGGGGAAGAGACACAGGGGAGGGGAGAGGTGGGGGGAGAGACAAAGGGGAGGGGAGAGGGGAAAGAGACACAGGGGAGAGGAGAGGTGGGGGGAAGAGACACAGGGGGGATGGTGAGAAACAGAGCCGTGGGGGGAAATAGTCATGGGGAGGGGAGAGGGGGAGGAAGACACAGGGGAGAGAGGGAGAAAGACACAGTAGAGAGGGGAGGAAGACACAGGAGAGGGGGAAGACACAGGGGAGGGGGGAAGACACAGGGGAGGGGGAGAGGGAAGAGACACAGGGGAAAGGTGGGGGGAAGACACAGGGGAGGGGGGGGGAGACACAGGGAAGGGGAGGGGAAGAGACAAAAGGGAGGAGAGAGGGAGGAGAAAGACACAGGGGAGAGGGGGAGGAAGACAAACGGGAGGGGGAGGAAGACACAGGGGAGGGGGAGGGGAGAATAGACACAGGGGAGAGGAGAGATGGGGGAAGACACAGGGGAGAGGGGGAGGAAGACACAGGGGAGGGGAGAAGAGACACAGGGGAGAGGAAATGTGGGAGAAGAGACACAGGGGAGGGAGAGACACACGGGAGGGGAGAGCAGGGAAACACAGGGGAGGGGGAAGAGACACAGGGGAGTGTGCTGTGTGGAAATGTGGAAGAGACACAGGGGAGGGGAGAGGAGAAACAGGAGGGAGTGGTGGAAGAGAGGAGGGGAGGGGTGGAAGAGACACAGGGGAGGGAAGAAGGGGGAGGAAGACAAAGGGATAAGGGGGAGGAAGACACAGGGAGGGGAATGGGGGAAGACACAGGGGAGGGGAGAGGGGGAAAAGACACAGGAGCGGGGACACAGGGGAGGGGGGAGAGACACAGGAGGGGAGAGCGGAGAAGAGACAAAGGGGAGAGGTGGGGTAAGAGACACATGGGAGAGGTGGGCTTGAAGAGAAACAGGGGAGAGGGGGAAATAGACATAGGGGATGGGAGGGGTAGAGACACAGGGGAGGAGAGAGGGGGAGGAAGACACAGGGGAGGAGAGAGGGGGTGGAAGACACAAGGGAGAGGGGGAGGAAGACACAGGGGAGGGAGGAGGAAGGCACAGGGGAGAGGGGAGGAATAAACAGAGGAGAGGGGGGGAAGACACAGGGGAGGGGAAGACACAGAGGGGGAGAGGGGGGAGAGAAAACCGGAGGGGGAAGACACAGGGGAGGGGAGAGGGGGGAAAGACACGGGGAGGCAGGGGAGGAGACACAGGAGAGGGGAGAGGTGGGGGGAGAGACAAAGGGGAGGGGAGAGGGGAAAGAGACACAGGCGGAGAGGATAGGTGGGGGGAAGAGACACAGGGGAGAGGAGGAAAAACACAGTGGATGGGAGGCGGGGAAGAGACACAGTGGAGGGGGGAAGAGACACACATATATATCATTGATAATAATTGTGGCAAGTGTGTAACGCTCCTTGGGAGCGTGCACACTTACCATTACTTCTTAAGTTTGTACGGACGATACGAGCATGTGC